>JAQGBU010000196.1:0-48247 GCA_034698605.1 Isotoma decorata
ATAAATTTGAGTTAGTAATAATAAATTTGAGTTAGTAATAATAAATTTGAGTTAGTAATAATAAATTTGAGTTAGTAGTAATAAATTTGAGGTTGCAAACTGCCCAATAAGCAATCAATGGCATGGGCTCCTCTGCACTGCAGGGAGTCCCAAGTCCCTGGCGATAGCTTATTGGGAGGGAGGACTAAATGATGACACCTCTTGAAAAAGCTTTTAGTACGCATCCCTGGAAGGCGGATTAGAGCAATAGATGGATAACGACGGATAACAGTACGTTTGTCCAACGACAACTATTTCTTGTTAGTTTTTAGGTGGTACGTATATTTTTTTGTCCAACCTAGACGATTCACACTTCGGCTGTCTATTAATAGCCCAAGCCCCCTGTATGACCCTCCCAAAGACTCGCTTTGGAAACGATCCCTTATTAGGCCCTTCAAATCTTATCCCAAACCCTACCGAAATATCCTGAACCCCCAATAAATCAACCAATTCACTAGCACTCAGCACTGTAGTTCATTGATACGCTTCGTCACTTCGTCGATGGAAGGCACTACAAGATAAAGGGTAGTCCATTAATCATGTGCTTATTAGGCAAGAATTGGCGATCAAATCGCTGCAAGTGTACGCAAACACATGTGGGTATGGATTTGCGTACAGGTCATGCATCGGGGCTTAGATTAAAGAGCGCTTGAGTGTTGAGTGTTGAGTTGGCACAGCACAGCTTGTCCGAGCAGAGCCAATGTTCTCAAAGTTCTGCTAGCTAAGCGTTTTTAGGAAGTCTGCTGTTACCGAAAGCCCATCCACAACACATTACATTGCCAAAAAATGGACACAACTTCAAAGCCATTTAAGCCCATGATTAATGGTTGCACCCAAACAAACGCTTTGTAATGTTTGGGTCACACACTAACAATCGTAGTCCTCTGGAGTAGTAGTAGAAGCTGAAGGAGACAGTGTGCAACTTCCAGTTGTAGAACTTGATGAGGATGAGGATGGTTGCTGAACAGAAGAACAGGTCACCATCTCAACAACTGTGTCTCCAGCCTCATTCTCGCTATCCGGTTCGAAAGTTTTACGCTTATAAAGCTCCTCGACATCACTCGATTGCCAGGCAAGTTCTTCCATTTCCTTGGGAGAAATCGCACGGCCAATTGGCAGTGTATCCCACTGCTCTTCCTGCCAATTTCTATTCTTTAAAATCCCCTTTCCTCTTCCTCGTCCCCAGTTTTCTAAAACGGGATTTTTCTTTGGGGAAAACGAAAATGTGACGGTTTTTTTCTTCGTGGAGGCAGACTTTCGAATGAGTTTGTTCAGGGATTTGTGAGACTTGTTCATCTTAACCTGAAATTAAGAAATTAAATGCGTTAGAATTAGAATCCACTTGAAGCTCTGGAAGTAAACTGTTGAGTAAAATTTGTCGATTCACAATTATCAAGCGTATTCCAATTTACAAAATCAGCCAAAGTTTGATTAGGTAGGCTCCAGTAGAAATTATCTCGTATTAATTACCTGCCACGCCATACCATGTACCACACCTGTAAGGGTCTCCACATCCACAACACACAAATGACAAAATTAAATTAAATTACCTTCCTCTTTTGGTATATATGGGGAGCAATTATGTTAAAATAACCATTTTTGATTTTAAATGTTGTGATTGTGATTGTAAAGGCTATACCTGCCGCCACATCAATCTAGTTAATCAAACCCTACCTATATCTTATCTATCTAATACACAATGCATAATGTGACACAGTAAATCATTTAAAAAGTTTAAATAGTCAATAGCTAAAGATCTCGTTTACCTTTCTCCACTCATCTTTGTCTTTT
This sequence comes from Isotoma decorata, assembly GCA_034698605.1. NCBI lineage: Eukaryota > Metazoa > Arthropoda > Collembola > Entomobryomorpha > Isotomidae > Isotoma > Isotoma decorata. Next base: position 1,831 of record JAQGBU010000196.1, read on the forward strand.
CTGTCCTTTCCCATTGTTTAATATTGAGTATTAAGTTTCCAGTAGAAGTCAGTTGAATAATGAACAGAAGTCCACAGAACCACAGCACAGCTTTGAGCTTACAGGGCAGTTTGAGAGTTGACAGTGTGCAGTGTACAGTTGACAGTGTAGAACAATTTGAAATACCCAACTGTAAAAATCAAATGCAAAATGTATATGAGAAATGAATATTTTCTTCAAACTTTGACCTTACCTTAAAAATTTTGATTTTTGTTTGTTGGTTTTGTGTGGTGTGTAATGACAAATGTGAAATGAGGGTGGAGTACCTGTTGACTGTCGACTGTGGAGTAGCTACTTGTACTAGGCTAACTACAACCAGGTTTTGTATGACCTTACACGATAAGGTCAAAAATAGAAGGTAAAAACCCAACTTCCATCGGGGTCTTATCTTAATTTAATAATATGTCAAAAAAGGAAACTCCCTCGTGTCTCACTCTGCCTCTACCTCATACAGCAACTATTCACTGTCAACTGTTGACTGTCAACACTTTAAACTGCATTGAAAACTAAAATTCTGAAAAGCAAGTGTGAGCTGTGAAGTGGGTTATGAAGTTTTCAACTTCTTTCACCTAAGACCTAACCTAAAAGAACCTAATTTCAACTTTAAAAAACAAGTGATAAAATTTCAAACCACAACAATAGAAAATCCTGCACACTTTAAGTAGACAATGAATGAACAATGAATGAGGATTTTCAAATTGTACAACCTTACTTTGTACTTGTTACTGTTACTGCCTAGACCTCTCTACCTTTGACCTTGCAAGTTGGAAGTATATGTGTAAAGTGTACTGTAGTAAATTGTGTTGAGAAATTCAATAGAACACACACAAAGACGCAAAATTGAACCCCTCTTCCTACTAAAACAAATAGAGCCAAAAAGAAAAAAAACTGATTTTTGTATTCTCAAGGTCAGCCAGTACAACAGTAGTAGATAGTATTGAGGCGGTGGCGGTTTTTTGTTCCTTTACTTTTGTTCTCCACCGAGGCATTTCAGCACCCAAAAAAAGGTGATGGTTTTTTTTAAAAAAAAAAACAGCATCTTTTTTTGTACACAAATCCTATCAAAATATATAGTCCTGCCTGCACCTTTCTTGTTTTATGATGGCTTTTGTTTGACATTTCTGGCATTTGACAAATTAGCAGACATTTCTTTCAATCATTTAGTTTCTTGGAAATTGAAAAAAGTATTGGGGATGGTGGTAGAGGGTACTTAAGGGACGGACAGGCGGACAGACGGTTATAAATAAAACGTTAATCACACCTTTTACTTTTTAGTAGCCCCTGTCCAATCTCCATGGTCAGCCTTTAACGTCTTTTTGATATTTCAGAGAAGACAGAAGATTCACATCAGACAGACAGATTAACGAACACGGTGCATACGAGCGTTCACATAAAGTATCTAACGATACTTAATAAAGATAACCTTTAACTATAAAATCTAAATCTGTCTGTAGTTTGTTTCTTAAACTTTCTCCTTATTATTCCCTTCGAATTCATTTTTTATTCGCACAGGATTTATAAAATGAAATATTTAACCATTTTAAATTTCTATAGTACAATTATTCACCATACTAGGGGGAACGGTACTAAACAAGAACAGCAATTTCCTGTTTATTTATAAACAACCCTCCCCTACCAATTGCTACCATCCATCTTTCGAACCCCAACCAGTTTGTCACAGAAATTGGCCCTAAAGAGAGAAAAATCTTGATAATAATATGGGACCAATGTTAAAATGTAAAACATTGTAGAACTGTTTTGACATAAAAATAAATGAGCTTATCTTATTTCTCCGTACCTATTTGTCATTCAGTAGCTGTTTTATAATTATCTAAATTTTCTACCTGAATATCTTATCTCGAAGTTTATTGAGATAAAGATAAGACCAAGCTTCCAATGATATCCCGTCCCTTAGAGAACTCTATCCTCAATCCCAACCTTCTTATTCCTTTTTTTCTTAGTATTCTCACAGAGATATATTTTAAATCTCTCTGCAATTTCAATCCTTAACATTTTTTTAACTCCCGTCTAGTAAATTTTAAAAAAACATTTAAATTGAATGAAATGAGACAGTATGCATATTCATTCATTCAAGATATTTATGCCTAAAAGCAAATAACGAGACAGTGCAATTGAAATGATAGCATTCCATTATTCGTACATAAAACATGTAAATATTATACATATATTTCTAGATATGTCTTTCTTTTATTCAATTACCTTTTCTAATCTAGTCGGTCGGTTCTTGAAAAGATAAATATATGGTTACTATTAGTATTGATACTCTTCTTAAGATAAACGAGGTTGTTTAAGCGATTAAAAATACTTTATCTTGCTTTTAAAAGGTTTTCTTTATGGCTTTACAATGTTCAGTGTTGAATTTTAGGAGCTGTTCATAATTTTTGGGATGTTCAGGGGAGAAGTTTGAGAACGCTTGGGTGATGATCCGTAAAACGCAATTTAGAACCCCATGAGGAGTTATTATTGTTTCAAAGCAACAGTTGAAGGCAGATTAACATTAGGAGATAAGGACTTTTAACATTGGAAGGATAGGAGAGGTGGGGCTTTATTTCAGGGGGGTTCTATATCGCGTTTTACGGTAGTTTAAAAGGGAATTTACTGCACTTAAGGGCATTAAGAGTAGGGGGATGTCCACTTTTACGGAACCGCATTTCTACTAACATAAGAGTCGGACTGTAAAAGCAGATGCCATGATGAGGCTTATTCTAGTAACACTCGTATAAAAAATACGATCCCCAACGATTTTTATTCATTTTAGTGCATTTAATTTTATCACCCAATAATGACCAAATTAAAAAGAAACTTGACTTGAAATAATATCAAGAACTTATTCGCAGATTCCTCTACTGACAAGGCCATTTTGCCCTCCTAAGCTTTTCATTTAACTGACTCAATCAGACCCCGGATTGCAGGTAAGTGTATGTGTTTAAGATTAGTAGTACCTGTCGAATACAGGTAAAATTACATTATAGCAAACAAACAAGAGGTAAACAAAACATGTCTCAAGGGTTTTACGCAAAATTACTACTACTGCTATTACTGATGATGCCTTCTCTTAATAGTGATGCTACTAAAACTATGAGGCTGGTAATAAATCGTATCACATTAGGTTGTATTATGAATATCAGCTAATTTGGTAACTTTTGATGACTTTTAGTGAGATTTAGGTACGCTTTGTGGCATAAGATGATATTGGATCTATAAGAGATACCGATTTATCTACGACTAGTACTTTCAAGTTCGGATTGAGATAGGATGACTCTTCCTACGATGAGATTGAAAAGAACTTGAGAAGTTGTCAACATAAGAAATGTATTATAATAACTGGGTGCAGGTAGTTTAGTGGTTTCGAGATTTTCTAAGCTTTGAAGAGATCGGGGTTCTAAACCCAACCTCACCTTTATTTTTGGGGAATTTAAATTTAGGTACCTAATTAAAATTTTACTATCTGCTATAGCTTTATCCCTGCTTGGACTGGGCTTTGCTTCAAGCAGTAAAAGATGAGCTACGAGCCATTATGAATAAACTTTGACTTTCAATCTCCAACCTTTCTCAATCACCCAAAATTCAATTTCATTCTCCAAAATTGGCAAAATTACCAGAGGTCTTCCAGTTGCACACAAAACTGTATAACCTATTAAATACACCCTAATATAATAATAATAATAAAAATATGCATATGGACGGAATGTTGCAAGTTACAATACTAGAGAGAGGTTAGGATTTTTGTTCTCAAAAATGTCAATACCTCATCAATACAAGAGGAAATCATAAAGTTGAGCTTAAACATTACGTCAATTGAGTTTGATTCATTTAATTTGGCCCAGTATAAAAATAAATTAATACGCGAATCAAGATTGAGATTTGAGTGGCATTATTAATTCATATAGATGATTTAAAACCTGTGTTTAAAAAAGCAAAATCTTTGAAAAGTCAGATACTGATTTAAAATCAATTATTCTAATGACATAATTATTTTAATCGATTCTTTAACAGTTAATTGTACATCTTTTTTAAATAAGGGAAGAAGCCTCTTTATTATTATATAGCATACCCCCACTGCTCACTACTGTGCTATTCTTTTTGACCACCCCTGACTATAAACATCTTTAAAGCTTGTATACCTTATCTTCCCTTACGAGTTAACCTTTTTATTTTTACTACCATTGAGATACGTTTTCTGAATTCTTAGAAACCAATTAATTTCCAACATGTTACAAAAATAGTAGAGAATATTTCTTTCCTTTGTAACCTGTGAAGAAGATACAAGCTAAAAGGAAACGAATTAAAAGTAACATCAACGGTTTAAAAATGAAGTTTATTAATGAAAGTAAAACAATTTCCCAGAATGGTTGTAGTAATAAAAGAATAAAAAGTAAATCTGAAATAACATAGTAAATATATAATATATAATAAATACCCCGTTCGTATAAATGCAATAATTTTTATACATTTTTGTGTTTGCTATTTTGCTGTGTATTGAGAATAATAGAAATAGGAAAAAAGAAAAAAATGTTTAAGAAACGGCCCTGATGAGAAGAGGATGGAGCCTCGTCTAAGAGGTTTCTTATAATAATAGTCTTAAAGAGACAGAGAGGATGGCAAGAGATTTCTATTTACAATGTTAGGTGCTTCAAAAAGGTCTTATTTCTTAATATTGGATGGTTGTGGTGTGGTGGTGGTGGCAAAGAGAGGCATATGAAGTAGAAATGTATTCTATTCTACTCATCAAAGATTTCAACTTCTAATGCTGAAGCGTTTTAAAAAAAGGATGATTCATAATTTTTACCAAAAAATTTGTATTTTTTTTAGTCAGAAGATTTAAGTCAGTGGGTTTAGCTGGATAGAAGCGAGGGAGGGGGGGGGGGGGTTCTATGGATTATCTGTGGATCCTTTCTACCCGACCCTTTAGTACCCTTTAAAAGGACTCTTTTAGCAAGGTAAAGAGGGGTCACTAAAAGTCACATATTTCTCACTTTAAGATTAAAAAGGCCTTTTATGCAAATAGATTTAGAGTATATATACACAGTGTGGCAGCCTTTTAAATCTTTGATTGAGGGTCATACGGTCATATAAGATCAGATCAGACTGATGATTTTTCAATTTAGTATTGGGTTGTAGGAATAGACTAAATTAAAATAAATTATTAATTAAAAACCAATCTGATTTGAAAATGATCTTCATGTCTTTGCATCACATATAAAATATTTCCCTGTTAGGTATTTGTCATACATCCGATGATCTAAATACTTAATCCAAGACTTATATGAAACCAATACAATCTTTTAATAATACAAGTTAAAATCCAAGAAAATACTTTTAATTTTAAAAGTTTTTTCCCCATCCTTAATCAAAATCATCCACACTGTTTAGTGAACGATGCTTTTTAAAAGTTATCTTATTGAGTAGAAAAGGCAGGAGTGTAGTACGAAAGTAAGCAGTGCTTTTATAACATTCTGAACATTGTTATTCTTTTGGTTTCTTAGCTAGCAGTAGTAGAATATAGTAATGTATGGGTATTTTGATTTTTCCAATGTAGAATTCTTCTCAACCCCTCAGATTTACAAACATCTCTTCAGCCTTCTTAACAAGTAAGGATAAGGAAACCTCATTGGAATGAATGTGTACTAACTGCGATATATCCAAACCCAACATGTTTTTCAAACTTGTACTTTTTTCCATTGTTACTACCAGTGGTGGTAGTTTTAGTAGTAGTAAAGAAACTGAAAAGTCCACCAAGTCCTTTTTACTCTTGTCAGTCCAACATTGCATTTCGGCCTAGGAGCATCCCACGTATATTTGTTAAAGAATTACAATTTTAAAAGTTATTCCACATTGCTTTAAAGTTAGTAGCAAAGGTAGAAGTATATAGTAAAGATTTTAGCCAGTTAAAGGGGTCACCAGTACCACTACCACCACCACCTCTACTACTACTAAACTACAAGACAAAATAATAATAATTTAAAGTGAAATCAGTTAGTCAGTTAGTCAGTCTCACTAGACTACTACATACAGTACTGCTTTTGTCTTCATTTCTGCATGCAATAAAATATACCATGGGTATTTATTGTAATCCTTATGTATTTGCATTTTTAAAAGTTTAGCGTTTTTTATTGAATTTGCAACACTGAAAATCCTATTCATTTGTAGTTTTAATGTGATTTAATACCACCAACGGAACAAGGTGCATTCATACAATTTTTTTTCTTAGGACACTTGTATTGTTTATTGCAAGTCGCCTGAGTTATAAATTAATGATTTGGTATTTACTTTTTGAATGAAGAAGAGACTTTTAGTAGTAAAATAGAAAGAAAGGCCGGAAACATTATAATATTTTAGTGTTATTATTAATAATATTTGTTCACGGAAATCCTTCCTTTTTTCAGACTAAAAAAATAGCCATTTTACATAAGGAAGTTATCATATAAACCTGTCATAGGGTGAGTTGTGGGGGTGTCATCTTTTAATGTCTAGTGTGTGTGTGTGTGTGATTATATTTACTAAAGGGTAACAATTACAAGGAAGACAATTGAATTGATGAGGAAAAAAGAGTTATAGGATGGGATTTTGAAAATAAAAGTTTTTTTTAGTTGAGAGAGTGAAATAAATTTTTTTTAGTTTTTTTGCAAGGGATTGCTTGGATTTTGAAGCGAATAAACATAATAAATGTATAAAGATTTATTACTGATAAAATTGGATTGATTGGGTATGAGCTTAATCGATTATGGAAAGGTGTGATAACAAAGAGTTAAAGAGTGGTTGTATTTGCAATATTAATGTTATGTTAAGTTTAAACCTTACTTAAACCGTGGAGTTAAAGGCTAAGAGAGACAGATTTTTCAAAATTCTTTTGGATTTTTTTAGACTTTGTGTGGATGGACTTTAAAACATTTGAACAAAGTATTAAATAAGTCTTTAGTTAAAGAGTGAAGTGGAAAAAGTATAGCAAGACTTTAATGCTTTAAAAAATAAGGATTGAAGAAGATTTTGATTTCGTGTGTTTGAATATTTTAATATGAGAAATATGGAGGGTAAATTTTGGATATGCCTTTTGGCTTTTGGTAAGCACGTGGATTTTTATTTGTTTTTTATTTTTTATTTATTGGATTTTTAGAGATTTGGATGCATTTATAAAAGTCTGTCTTATTAGCAAGGCTAAAAAATATACAGATCATTGTGTTTGAGTTTGTTGACTATTTTGGTTAAGCTTTAAGGTTTTGGAACAAAACCTAAAAATTATGGAATCCTTTTTATGAAGGCTCTTTTAGGTAGGGTAATAATAATAGCAGTTGAACTAAAATCTTAAAAGTTTTAACCTTGAGACTCCGTACTGTATTTACCAGTCTTCTTTTTAAAGGTGCATACAACAAGTGAAAGGTTCAACAGTCAAAGCTTAAACTGTTTTACTACCTGGTTTGTATGCTTACGCATAAACTTATATTTAAACACAGAAATATCCATTCTACACGTTTGTGCTCCTAATATCCTATGTGTTACCTTCGTATTATGAGACAGATCCGCCTGGAATTGTTCTTTTAAATAATAATATTGATTTTACTTCATTCCAAAGCTTTAGACATGTTAAGTATAACGGGGTTGAAATGTTACAAGATATAAAAATACATTATCAACTTAGGGCAAAATAATAATAATATTGTTCCTAGGAAAGGGTTAGATAATGAAGAAGTTGTCAAACAGCCACAAAAATCTCATTCATTCATTCATTGGCCCATGTGTCCATGTCAAATAGGCAAGTGGATTCATGTCATAATCACCTCACAAATACTATAGAGCTGCTAAAAAATGTAAAAAGTTAATCATGACCACAGGTCAAGCCACTACTTCGTAACAATTATAATATTCCAAGGTGTAGACATATACCAATGTTGTTATTATTTTAGGTGGACATTCATTGTATCATTTGATAAGGCAGTGTATAATAAATGTACACAATATCATATACATTATTGACTCTCTCACTCGTCTACTGACTGGGTATATTCCTTGGTTACAAAATATTGAAATCTTTTTAAATTAATGAAAATTATAATACAGTCTACCTTAGGATATGATAATGATTAAAAAAAAGTTGGTTGTTCTTGTATCTGTAGATGTAGAAGCAGTAGTGTATTGTAAAAGTAAAAGAATAGCATGGTCATATATTATTATATCGTACCGTATGAAATGAAATGATGCGAGTGTCGAGTGTGTGTGTGTCTGAAATAACAGGTTAAAGTGTCCACCCAAAGGAATAATATCTCAAGGTGATTTATGGCTGGATCATGAAGAATAATTTTACTATTTATTTTTTAAATTTTTTAATAATGATTCACAATACTACTACTTGCTAACTATATTACTAATTCAAATTAATAACTACGATTTTTGTCAAATTTTCAAACACTTTTCTTGTCTGCTTTTTAAAACAAAATAAAACATTGTGTAAGGAAGGGGGAGTGTGGTTTACATATCTGAAGTGCAGTAGAATGGGTATTATTCTAGGACTTTTGTGTCAAAGTCAAAAGGTCCGACCTGAAGGAACAGAAGGGCGAAGTGACCTCGTAGCAAATACCATTTCTGTCATTTTATTTCAGAATTTATGAAAAACCCCTAGGCTTTTAAGCTAGGTATTTGTTCTTCTCGGTCCATTTGGCAAGTAACCTTTAGGATAATAAATGATTTTTTAATAGAAAACGTACTCGATGAAGAAAAACTTTTCTGCATTATTGATTATAGAAATTCCTTTGAAGAATAATAATAATATTTTAAAAAGAAAGAAATTCCACCTCTGAAACTGTGAATCTCACCAGAGATCATGCATTTAAAAGTGAAGATGATTAAAAAAGATGAAAAGAGGGTGTGAACTGAACACTACGATGCGAATCGATTTCAATAAACCGGCTAAAAAATATTAGTGTAAATTTACCTTTGATTTATTTACTGAAAGCTTGTTCCTTATGATATTCCATTAGGATGCAATTACCACCATCAACTCTGCTTTCAAAGTGACTTCATTAAATTTATCTTTTGTGTTAATAGTCGAAAGCTGCATAATGAAAAGAGTCAATGAGTTTGAGCTTTATTTTTTTTCACTTCAATAAAAGATACATTTGTGAGGGGTTGTATTCATTGATTGGAGATTTAAAATAGAAAAGATGTTTTTAGTGCTTTTATTAAGCGTGGAAAGGTTTTTAGCTCAATTTTTTTTATTGTTTGAGTTTTTGAAATCCAACTAGGGTGTAACAAATGTATAGGTTAATGCAGTAACGAATACTGGGAATGGGAACAGAATCAATGAAATGGAAGTGGAAGAGGGTATAATATTCGGTATTGAACTAACTTGCGTAGAGAATGCAAAAAGGTTTTTTATGAATTTTTGAAGGTTTTTAAGGGCTGGAGAGTGTTTTAATAAAATGTCAAAGGTGACCAAGTAGATTAAATGATATAGGGTTTTGTACCAAAATCATAGTAAAAGTTTTCAGTTGACCACTTTCCTATTTTACAGTGAGATAGAAGTGTTAAGATGTTGAGAGTTTCATTAGATCATTTAGATTTATTAACAGATGCGCATCCTATTTAAGTAATTGATCTGTTCAAGTTGATTTTTATGAATGTGAATGGAAGTAGTGTGTGTATAAAATATCCAAAAGTACAAATGGAGATGGTGATGATTGAAGCATCCTTTATACAAATCTTTATAGTAAGTTTGTTCAAAGTAAAGTGCTACTAGACAACAATATTTTATACTTTATTTACGGAGTTCATCACATAAAAAAGTTTTTTTTTACTACCCTCAAGGGTCTTTCATTCCTTTTGAAGATACAAGTGTACATGTGTATGTGTGTACGTGTACTGTTGTTAACTGCTAACCACATCCGAGTAACATTAAAGAGATTTTATTTTCAAAAGATATTGGACCAAGGCTAGACAATTTTTTTAAAAGAGGAAAAATAAAATTTGTTTTTTCAATAGCTTTTAAGAGAATCAATATCCCCTGTAGCTTTTTTGCCATGAGGTTCATTCGAGTCACCTCAATGCGATAGTGAAACCAGATGCACAAAACAAGAATTAATAGTTATTTAATTTATTAAGTTAGTTATTGTGATAACTGCCCTTTGGTCAAATTAATTAAAAAAAAGTCAAGTCTACATAAAATATTTTTACATTTGAATGTCTTTGAAGTATCCAACATGTCAACTTGCACACACACACACTCGTACATTTGATTTGTATTCAGAATGTCTAATTAGCAATAGATTTTTATCCCTTCTATTATTACTTAACATAAGGAGGTGTATGCTTTCATAAAATGTATGCAAAAGATGTGGGGTGTGGCTTCCATAAGAATTAAAAGGTGAACTAATGAAATTCGGAAATAACGCATGAAAAATCAAGAAATGTAACAAGAATTCCAATTCAATTGTTAGTTATGTATTTAAAAATGACATTATGTATAAAATGATGGTCATTCGTGATGATGGTGAAGGGTTTAAAAGTTGAAGTAAAAGAAAAACGTGAAGGTTAACTTTAATACAAAGAAGAATATAATATGTAGGCAATTTGGGTTTTATTTTAGGAAAAGCCAATAAAGAGGTTAGCCGTGTAGTGGAATAATTTTAAAAAAAGTGAATGAATGAAATAGAATTGCTCTGAATTGATAATGAATGAATAGAAGTTATTATAAGCAATGTGTAGGGATTTTAATAGTTAAAGAAACTTTTAGTGATGTGTTTACATCTCTTTTTGTTTAAGAAGTATAGTGTGGATAGAGTTGAATTAGATTGAGTTTTAGTTAAGAGATAATATTAGATAGAATCAGAATAGGTCGAGTGTGTCAGTCAGGTTGGACGAGGGAGAAAAGTAGGTAATAATGGAATATCATGTAACATGGTTATGTTGCCGGAAAGCGAAACTTCACCCTTTATTCACGATTTAAATTAGGGATGGCATTGAATTAAAACTATTAAAGGACGTCACTGTTTCTTCTTATAGCATAATTTAAGCCATTCTTTAGGTTTGAAGAAAAGTCAATTTAGAAAAAAGGCCAAGATTCAGTATGATTGGTTAAAGGGTTGGTTACATGTTTAATTATACTGAGATTTTTTAAATTTAAATTTTTGTCATATTTTAGAAACTAAGGAATTTAAAAGCCTTTCTAGTGCGTGAGGTTTTTAACTATTAATTATTTTTAGGCTGTAGTGTGAGTCCAAAAGTTTTACCTTACTTATAAAGGAAAGATTTTCAATTTTTTTTTCAAAGTTATAGGAAAAATTGTTTCGTTTTGTCTTTTTAAATAATTCCAACAAAGTGTATCACGCATGTAAAGTGCAAGTGGTATCAAAAAACTAGCAGCAGATGATGCGATGCCCTTTGATTGTAAAAATGAATGGGATTTGGTGATGATGACGATGATATGATGAGGTTTAGTAGATGGTTAAAAAATAAAAGTATGAAAGTGTGAAGCTCTAGTAACGATTGAGTCCGAGCTGAAACTTAAAACTCACTCACTTTTTCTATCTTTAAAAATAAGTGTAATCTAGATCCTTTCGTTTATTTCATTAATTGAGGCACTTTATAAAAGCTCTTGTTTTTCTTTACTTCCCCAAATACATCTCATCATACAAATACTGTATGAGAAAAAAAGGTAATTACATTGCTAAACTTAGGTGAGTTCTTATTTACCATGTGTGAGGCAAAAAAGGATTGATTTGTGTGCCTATAATATTATATAAGATTAAAAAACGAACACTAGGTTAAAAAATAATTCAGTATTGCAAAACTTATTTGAAGCATGTTTTTTTGTACTTGTATTAAAGAATTAGGTGCAGTACGCAATTTTAGTCCTAGATTTATTAATGTGGATTGTAGAACATTGGGCCTATTTTCATTTTCAAATGTAAGTGTGACTTATAGTGTTTTGCACACAAAGTAAGGAAGCATTTTTCTACTCTAATACTTTTAATGGTTTAAAAGGTTAAGGATTTTGCAACTTCATGGTACAAAGAACAACACTACCACGGCCAATACTAACTTATACTTGAAGTACATTGAGGAAGATTATGTGTGTACACTTGTTATCTTTTAAATTATTATTATTATTGTAATTTATTAAGCGTATTAAAATTGACCAATACATCTTCATTACAAAGTTTAATTGGTATTATTATTTGGATGAAAGATCCCAAGTAAAGTTGAAGTTAACAAGTAAAAATTAATTAACTTCCTTGTGATTGTTGTGATGATGTTTGAATATGTGTGGTAACTTAAAGTTGAAATAATTTTCAAACATTTGGTGTGAATTTCGTGAAGGATGGGGTGACCATAGGGTCCATTTTGAAATTTTAAAAATAACTTGATCCATATTGATCACTGTACAACCCTTGACCCTTTACCTTCCAGGGAATTGATGGACGTATCAATTACTTCCCACCTACGCAGTCTCCACGTTTTTAAACAAGAAATCTACTTTAAAGGTTAAAATAATGAGATGAGATTTGATTAAAAAAATCTGCATGCACAAATGGAAATATGATACTGGGAATGAGTGAATGCAAACGCTTTAGAGGCTGATTTTAATATGATTTTAAACTTGTAAATAATATTTCTAGTGCATTTAAAACTATAGAGTTTTAAAATGGTAATCATGAGTCATGAGTCATGACTTAGTTTAGAGGTTTGTAAATTAAATTCCGTTTTAAGGGAAAACTCTGAATTTGTCTAAAATATTGTTATGTGTGGGTGGTGGGTTTCAAAATGTATAAGCAAAAAGCCATACTACTTACATGCATACCTAGCTAATATCATTGAAAGATAATGCGATAGTAAATTAAGTACAAGTTTTTGATCTTCATTTTACTCGAGTTCTTCGGGGAGGGTAGAATAATTTAAAAATGTTTAAATCCTAATGAATATTGACGGCACCCTTTGACTCTACTTATTTGGTTAGATTTTATATAGTAAGAAATTAGCTAGATGATTGCACTTTTAAGGACCGACTTCACTTCAGGCTAATTTCAATCTCTCTCTCTCTTCTCTCTGCCTTACTAATTTTTAATGGAATTCCTTTTCCATCCTTTTAAGCGTAATTTACTCTACTCGTCTCTGGGTTTTTTGTAAGATTTACATATTTGCATAAATGGGGTATAAATTGATGACTTGGGATTTTTTCTACCTGCCAGCCTTAATCAAGTCAATGTTAACTTTTTATGGATCCGTGAACCTTTTCAATGCATTAACTCTGATGGTTTAACTGGAATTTCATGTATGAGTCTCTGTGTGTGATTTTACATGCTCTTAAGAGTACATGATTATTCAATGTTTAACAATTAAGAGGAAAGAAAAGGTGAAGTTAAAAGAGTTTTCTGATTTTGTGTGATATATGGAGATTCCACTTAAGGGTGAGTGATGGTAAAACTGACAAAATAGTGACGGGTGCTTTTTAATTATCTAGATCTAGATGGGATCACCAGTTTATAAAGCTTAGTAGGGGTGAATAGAGTTGTATTAAATTTCAGATGGTATCTGAAACGATTAAACTGATGACTAGATTTATGATGATCTCTTATGTTATAGTAAAACATTTATAAAAAATAAAAGTCTACTTAAGAGTTATGATATGGACTCATAGTAGTTGTGTATGAGTTGGGCAAATCTTTTACTTGATTTTATTTGTTTTGAGCTTGATGACCGGCTTTAAGTGCTCTTTTTATTATATTTTATTGTCTTGTTATGATTCGGAGCACTCTTTGCTGTGAAAACAGTCATAAAGAAGGATGTCTGTTTGTGCTCTTTTGCATAAAACAGTCTGCATCTTTGCATATGAAATACCTTATTAGATGTAAATTATGTTCTCTTTTTATTAGATCAGGGGTTATTCAAGTGTTTAATAAAATGTAGACACTGTCCATATAGCATAAAGGTTTTTTTCAAAGGCAAAGGGTCACTCGGTTCAGATTTGTTGTCAACTAATACCTGCAATTTCCAAAAGTATTGCATTTGGTTGTAGCATAACAGTAGTCAAAAGTATCAGTTTCGAAGCACCATTATAGTCTAGCTGAAAAGAATTACATTTGGTGAAATTTTGGCATACTTAGAATTTTAAAAAACCTCAGGTTTTAAACACCCAGATTCTTTTAAGCTATATATTCTTAAGAATAATGGAGAGTCAGTTAAGTATATACAAGCCGAAGGATTTTACAGAAAGAGCCGAACAGCGAAATAGTTGTTGATTATATTGAACACACTACTAATCTTAAGTCATAGATGCATAAAATTCATGTCTAATTTCTTCCATCTGAGATTATAAGATTGATATTGATGATGATGTGTTGATGTATGCAAAGGGATTAACTGTAAAAGTAGATGTAGATAGGCCTGAAGCAGCAAAGGTAGATAGATAAATGTAGGTTTTGCAAACTCATTCAGATTACAAACATTTCTAACACTGCTTCTACAGGGATTTATTGAGTTTTGAAAAGAAAAAGAAACAGAAAAAAAGTGAAAATATGTCTTTAAATCATAAATAATAATAATGAAATGTATACAAAAGAGTTAACAAAGAAAATACATGAAAGAAATAAAAGGGGAAAAAAACACTTTGTATTAACTGAAAACCCTACATTTTAACAAAAAAAGGATGATATTAAATTAATCTGCTTATAATGTACGAGGGTATTCATAAACCACGGAGATGTGATTATTTATTAAGGTTGAAGCAAGACCTAGTCTAAGAGGAATTTAGTGTGGATTCTATAGGGTGACTTCAAATGGCTCATTAGACGCTTGAGCTTCTCGAAAACACTGAAGCTTGTCGCTTTCACTGTTTTCTTAACACTTCATTATAACAAATGGGGATAATTAGGAGGAAAAACTCTTTGATTTGACCCCATGATTTATTTTTGGCCCTTAGAAGAGTAGAACAGAATAATGATAAATCTAGGTAAATTTCTCAGCTTTAGTTTTTAAAACACAGAGACGAAGGGAGAATGCGAATACAAGAAAATGCACGAAATTAGGTAAAGTTGCAAAAAATAACTGAGAGGAAGAAGATGAGTTGCAAAAAAGTGATAAAAAACACGCACTATTATAATCTGCATGTATAAAGCGTATTTTTTTTATAAAAAAATATGTCACGCCTTTTTGCAATTGCACATCACACACTTTTCTTTACTAATGATGAATGATTATAATAATAATGTGAAGGTGCATAGCTAATGGTGGTAGTAGTGGCAATGTTTTAAAGAGATTTTTAAAAAGACAAAAAATATTCCGCAACAAGTTACATGGGTGATGAAGATGGTACTTCATGATAGTTTTAACAAAATGGAAAGCGGTAGGTCATAGTCACCTATATTATATATGTTTTATCATTGGATAGGCTACTACTTGAGGAATATTGAAATGTAATTTTGTATTTAAAAGGTACACCCACCCTACTCTAAAAAACGTATAAATTTGAATAGCTTTTAGTAAAATACTCAGACTCAAGCAGAAGTAACCAAGTGGAATAATAATCTTGAAATCAATGTCAATAAAAATACTGCCGGATTTTATTAATAAAAATATCATTCATTTCAACTTGGTACAGAAAACCCTACCTGCTTATAATAACACTCTTTATAAAATCAAAGTAAATAGTGTGATAAAAATAGAGACTATATTTATAATGGTGTGACTTAAAGCTACAGTTAGTACATTCGTACTAACTGTAAAAGTAAAATGATGTTAATAAATAAATACTAAAAAGTTAGGGATGGATATATAGTATGAAAGGATGTTAATCTCTTTGAATTTCATTCTCAATCAAATGAAAGAATTCCTATGTGAATAATATAAATACATAGTGGAAGATCCATGTGAATGTTAACAATAATGATGATAATAAAGTGATGACGATACAGTGAGTCGGTAGTAGTAGTAGTTCTCTTATGCAAATGAGATCTTATAGATTGACAAGGGAAAGTTAATCATTTTGCCATTTTGCTGAGAGCAATGCAATCCTTAACTAAAGTATTATCAGATTTTGCAAATAGGCAATCAATCCTTTTTCTTATGAAGACGCATCTATAAATTCATTCAGAAAATTTAGATACACACTACTCATAAACCTCACAATGTGAAACTTCTACTGTTGCTAAAGTAATAGTACATAGTAGACCACCACTACCACCTGTCTCCCTTCTGCATTGGGATAAATGAGTGTGTGTGTTTGTATGTATTATGGAGATTTTTTAAGAAAGAATTGAATAAAATACATGCGAAATGAACATATAGCACTTGATTAAATATTGAATGGAATTGCAATGAATGGGTTTTAAAAAGATTGTTTTGAGTTTCGACTTTTGAGTGAAGTTTTATTTTAATGGATGGTAAGTAACTATAGGTAGGAATTGTTTGAATTTTTACTTAAAGGGAATGGTGATGGTGATGATGAAGATGATTCAGTATGAAAATGAGACAATAAGAAATAGAAAAGTTTTTTTTATTCATGTGTGTTTGTTATATGTTTAAGTGGTATGTGAGGGCCATGGTAATTTAAAAAGAATCTTTGTCCTCAAACAATGCCCAAGTTATTACTTGTTACGCATATATTTAGCAAAGAACAATAATGGTTTTGTATAGGATTGGTTATGCATTTTTGATAGGGTTATCAATTAAAAACTTTCTGATTTTTTAATCAGTCTGGATATCTTGTACATCTTTGGGATACTCCATCTCATAATGGTTAGCTACATTAGATATGAAAAGATTGAAAATGCAGAATTAAAAATTAAATTTAGATAATTTTGAAAAAAGTAAGGACTTTTACGTTAGAAAGATAATGACAATGACTAACCAAACGGATGTAACTGATTTAAAAAAAAGGCTTTTGGTTTCTTTGAGTACAGTTTTTGCGTAAAAGTTAAGATAATCAAGTAAGGGGCTTTTACTTAGTATGTATGGTTTGGCATAGTGTTTTTATGAGTTTGTGTTGCTGATTTCGGTGTAAACTTATCCTTTAATTTAATAACATTTCTTTTTACAAAAATTAATTAGAATTGAATTTTATATAGCATTCCAATGAATGCCTTTTTTCAGGATGTTGCCAGTCTTTACCAAAATGTTATTAAAATTTGTTGGCCCTTGATCCAATACTTTAAAAAAATAAAATGGCTTGATGACAACAAACTAGTGTCAAAATTCCAACCCTTTTGTTCTTATTTTGTGTGCAATTGTATATACAACAGCAAAGACAATAAAAGTAATTACCTTTACAAAACAATTCATTTCATTTCAAAGATCCTGTGATAGTAAAGAAGGTAAAATTTCCTTTGATTTTAATACAAACTCATCTTCAAATTAAAATCATTTAGATAAATATGCCACATTGTTGGCACATCAGAAATATTTGAATCTTTTTAATATTCATATCACATCTTCTGTTTCTTTTTACAAATCTCTTTGACTTGTCATCTTCTTCACTTCCTAAACTTTTCATTCATTCTCTTTATACCTGTTACAATGCTAGGACTAGTATTGTATAGAGTAGGTTCATTTAAGTATTATTGGTTAGTAAATATGTATAGGATTATTATTGGTGATGGTGGTAATGATGGATACAAGTGAAGTGTATCATTCAATTGAATATTTGATGATTATCTTTATATTAAGTAAGAATATTACCAACATGATTAACATATTATTATTATTATTGTTGTTGTTAAATACATTTTTGAGTATTTAAATTACATTTTAGAAGAGGTGCAAGCATTAAAAAAGAAGTAAAAGAACTTATATTACAACTTTATTATCATTATTATTGCCTAAAATGCTGTAGAATGAGGAGAAAAACTAAATGGTTTTTAATTCATTTATTGTCACGATGAATGAAAGCTCGATTTCAATTTATAGCTTTTTGGGCTCTGTTCATAAAGATATTTATATAGTTGAGATGGTATTTTGAGTAGATATGTCATCCTTAGTGATAGGGATCTCTGACCTGCCTAAAACATGATTTATACACATCGTCTTGTCAATATATTGACAAATACATATTTTAAATACAAATTACATCTTTAATTTATATACACTATTTAATTGTAAGCTTACTAATGACCTCAAGCAAGTGTCACTTTGGAATTTTATTCATTAATCATTTTACAATAATAATAATAATAATATTAGTAATAATTTATTTATCGATTAATCGTGACTAAAATTTGTTGATCATTTTGTGCCAATGATGATGATGATGATTTCCCATTTGTAGTAATAGTAAAAGTAGTAGAAGTAATAACAACAGCACTGCAACTACTGTATATTAACTTTTAAGTAGCAAATGTAAGCAATTTTATTGCTAAGGAACTTTGACCCTAAAACAGCTAATATTGATAGGTAGATAAAAAAGATGTATCATATTTATATATTAACTTCCAACAATACATGACATAGTTATAGGTTAAGAAACGATCAGTTAAATGCCACCATACTACTACCGCTGTGTACATTTACAACTAAATTAAAAATGCAATTTCGCACTATGCACTTTTAATTATTGTCTGTGCAGAAGTGTTGAAATAAGAAATTCATCAATTTTTATTAATAACCATGTCAAACTACAAAGAAATAACTTCCCACACTGCAAAACAGCAACAAATTGTATTCAGAAAAAAATTAATTAAATAGGATAATGAAGCATGGTGTACACAACTCAATTAGTAACAAATTAGCTCAGCCTGCTTAACTTTTTTGCAATAATAAAAGAAAAAAGAACTAACAAGAGGAACAAAAAAAGTGTGTGTAACATTATTCCTTTTTTAATCTACTAAAAAGTAGTATTTTCTTTTAGGTAGTTTTGCTATTTCTTAAGAGTCAATTACAATCAAGGGGCTTGGGTTATGTTCTAAGCAGAAGTGTCATTTACATAATGCTATGATTATTTGCAGGATATAGTGCATTTCAACATTTTTAACATAGAATAGTTTTTTTTAATGATAAAGTTATCAATTCTAAAAAAATTTGAAATTAATTTCCATTTTTATCACATAATTGACAGTGTGTGTGTACATATTAATTGTTGATAACAATTAAAGCCTTGTAGTTGGTTTTGTATCTTATTGAGTCTTGATTGTGGATGAAATTATCTAGAAAGAATTGTTTGTATAATTTAGAATTATGAAAGAAATATTTTGAATTATAAATGAGAGGTGAAATTTTATAATGAGGAATCGTTTGTAAATTAGCTATTAGATAGAAGTCCACGGAAGGGCTTTAATTTTGTACAGGGGCAAAAGGTGAGATCATGTTTTGGGTTCAAATAATGGACTAGACTTGAGTGTAGTGGGTTTTCGGGGCACCTAAAGCGTTCGAAGGGGCCAAAGTATTATATAAAATCCTAATGAAATACACTCTGGAGGGGGTGTGGTTAAATGTATTAAGATCCACTTTTATAAAAAACCAGCACCAACTAAACACAAAACACTCAAATGATAAATATGTTAGAAGTGCATAATCTGGCTCCGTATTATCCGATTATTGGTGAGGAATGACGCTGCTAAAAGAATTTAATACTGCCATACTAAAAAACAATAATAGTAGCTGGTAGTTGGAGTCATAAGTAACCACTAGATTATTATTATTATTGTTTACGCTTACGGGCAATGTCACACCTTGAAACGGTAAAGAAATGCTACTTTCGAAAACATTTTTTTTACATGAGTGTGTGTAACAATCAAATTCATACTGTTAAACCTGTCATCACTACTCTCAACCCTTTAAAGACTTATAGGAGCATATAGCACACGCATAAAGGATTTAAAAAGATTATATGCAATTTAAAGCGGATTGTACCATTGTTTTGTAAAAAAAAATGTGTTATTTTTGCAAAATTTTTATACTTCGGCAAAGCACAAAGACAATTTTATGGTTTAAGCCTGCTTATAAATTTAATGATGCTTCGTTTTTCTGTGTGGTTTCTTGATTTCAGAAACTCATGCTGGTTCATGGTAAGTTTACTTTAAAGTGCTCTACTTCTTAAATGGATCTATTTGAAAAGGAGAAAAATTTAGAATTAAACCGTGAATTTGGTTTAAAAATGCGGTTAGATCTAAAATAGAAGAGATTATCATTATAATAATAATTGTTGTAAACAAGCATTTTTGTATTTTATGGACCAAGTGTGTGTAACGTATATGGTATGGTATTGTATTGTGTAGTTTGGTGACCTGCTTAAACTTAAAACATCACGCAATTTATTTACCCAAGTAGATTTGCATAGTCCCAAGTTTTTTTTTTATAATTAAGACATGTAAGAATAAGAGGAAATGATGTTATATGAATGTAATAATGCAATGGATTTTTATTTTGCTGAACCAAATAAAATTGCAGAATTTGCATGGTTGTTTTATGAAGAAAGTGGTGATGGTGGTATGGTTGTACTAGACTAGGCTACTATACTGTAACATTTAAAAATGTTAGTTTTTTCACCTAATGACTGTAGCATATATGCAGAGGAATTGTTTCATAAACTTTGTTTGAAATTTCAATACTTTAAGTAGTGCATAAAAGACATTGGGCAGGAGAGAGAAGGTTTTGGTGATTCAAAAGAATGGACCTGAATCTGACGTTTTTTTAAATCCCCCTAGTTTATAGAGTCAACCGAAAGCTGAAGATTTAAATCTGTGGCTCTGGCTTGTATAAGTAAAGTAAAAATAAGTTCAAAAGAAACTTCCCCATGTGTTATTTATGAAGGATGCAGAAAACATAGTAAAATCATTATTGCAATTAATTTCCTTGCAATTTAAACTTTAAACCAAGCCACCTGTATGTTTTTATCTTTCCTATGTTGTTGTATTGCATTATATATGTAAGATATTTATTTACCTTTGTGAGTAGCCAGTTGTAACGGAAAAATGCATCACGATCTCATTTCCCTTATCATTTTTTAAAAGGAGTGAAGACATTTTTAACAACTTCCCCACAACATTTTCTAAATAGTGATCTCAATCTCCCATTTTTATACATTGGAATAATAGTAGTATTAGCTTTACGGTGCCACCACCACCAAATATGCATTACTTAATTGTTAATTCTATCATTAAATTTTGTTGGGTTTATCTAGATTTAAAGGTATTTAGTAAATTACACAATAGTCCTGTAACACCAACAACACCTAAAATAAACAAAATAATAATTGGATGGTGTTATTATTATTATATTACATAATGGTTAACACCGTACCTAATTGTCAATCAATATGATGATAATAATGTTCTACAAATAGGAACACCACCCACCCATTCTGTAATCCCTTTGATAGGGTGTTTAAAATTAAAATGAATGTAGATCTTCTTGTCATTGTCTCTTTTATCCATTGTGATAAGTAAATTAGCACCACATCTCACCACGAGGGACAACCCACATCGAATTAAATAAGATCAATAATAATTATATTATTGGAATGAGTTTGATTTGGTATTCACTGTTTGTTCTTATTTGATTTAAATATTTATTAAAAGTATTTACAAGGGCGTATAATGATAAGGGAGTAGGTACATGCAGAGAAGTAACAAATAGAAAAACTAATAAAATTCAATCTAAATATTAATACTGAGGTTAGAAATCATTCATAAAGTAATTAAGACAGTGATAGAAGTTTCAATTTGATCCAAGTCCCATCTCATTGCTAAATAATAAGAGTGGACGCATTTGTTATATTGACCCTTATAAGCGTTTTAGCCTTTGAGCGTCCTAAAAGGACCCGAACAGCGTTGGAATGAAAGAAACATCAATTCCAACTGCTTACAGATATGATTTATGAACAGTACAAAACTTAATTCATATTTTATTTCATCCATTTAAAATAATTTCCCCCTGCTGTCTTGATTTGTCAAAGTTGATAAAAGTAAAATGTATATAATAAGGATAAGATGAAGAGAGTAAGTTGTATCTTTTAAAAAGTAGATTAAATTGACGGATGTTGCGTTATTGCAAAATATATTCCCATTGTTATTTATTATCATTATCATCATCATCATCATTGGATTATTTACTCTCGTTTCTCTTAACATTATTTGAAAATGGATTTGTTCACTAGGGACCACCCCCACGTACCTTATACCACCACTGCTACCTCAGCTACCTCAACTAAACCCACAATAATAATATTATTATATAGTAAAATGTCATTTTGTTTGATGTGTGTGTAACGAAGTAACAATGATTACAGGTTGATTCTATATACCACTTCTGTCAGTTGCTACTGACTTTTAAGATGTTCTAATTTTTTTTAGTTTGTCTTTGTATGCAAAAACCCAACCGCATTATTATTATTATTTTGCATCCCGTTGGGTATATTTTTATTTGTGCTTAGTATTTGTTTGCATAAATTTCGCAATATTTTCTTACATTTTTCTTGAACTTTTTTATTTTACTAGTATGAACTCCCTGTGTGAGAAAATAGGCTGAGAGTTTAAGAGTCAAAAGGATAAGAGGATAAGGATATTTTTTTCAAAAGGGTTTCTTTTTAATAATAATAATAATAATAATGAAATGACTCTGTTTTGGTTTAAGTTTATTACTTAAAGTTGGATAAGAACAAGAAGTGTTTGCAAAAGCGTAAGCCTTTTGTTTTCTAACCCCCAACTGACCTGACTTTATGTGGGTGGACTGCTTTTTTTGTAAATGGTTAATTTATTACTTTGAAATTACAGCAGGTTGCGATGCAAAAAAAAACTGAGTTACTTAATTGTATGTAGAATTGTAGATTGATGACTTGGATGACATTTCGATGACATAGTACTACTGACTGACTGAATGAATGAGTATAGTGTTTGGTTTGGTTTTTTTAATTTGTATGTTAAAGGGAGTGTGTTATTGCAGGGGGATTTTGTAGGTATTATTAATAAAATTTTAATAGAATGCGATGGATGTTAGAGAAAAAGGGTTTTTATACAAGTTTATTTTGCTGTTTAAATAAAATTAAGAGTTTTATGGTTAATCAGTAGCTATTTAGTTTTCTATGTAGAAACCATTTCTTCCCATTGTACAATTTTATTATTATTATTGTTAATAATAAAAAGGAAAAGTAAAAAGGATGGATTTATCTTTAGTGCCTCATTTATATTGCAAATCTGGGAGTTTAACGGCAATTTATGAGTTACTTTTGTAATGACTCTAAGTACATCATACAAAATAAGGATTATTTTAAGGCGTCCCATGACTTAATTTTTACATGCAAAAAAAGTGTAGCTTAATTTGCCATGTAATTTTTATTTGATAGAATAGAAGATTTTGAAAGGAGATGGACATAAGTCAACTATTAATTATTAGAGACACGTACACTTAAAGTGTACTGTGTACCTATTCAGAGTATCATATAATAGTGTATTAATAATAATAACAAAATTCATGTGTATGGAATATTTCTTTTTAAAAGCTCTGCCTCGTTTGCTAATTAGTGCGTGACTTTAAAGCTAATTGTGTGTAATAATAACACTAGGCACATAATATTATAAGCAGTAGTCTAATAGTATAATTTAATTAATTAAAATTGTTTTTGTATTATGTTCTGACATTAAGAAGAGCCTAATGTATGTTTTCTCTCTGTTCCTTTAGAGAATGTAAATTCTAAGCATATTTTGCAATAGGTAAATTGTCAAAATTCTTAATCAGTAGCTCAGTAGGTGATATTAGTGTCAATGTAAGGGATGCCTACAACATAAATGATTCACCCACGACTCATGACAGTTTAACTAAAGTAGCAGTTATGACAAAAAACACGGTTTGATAATCATCGCGACTTAAAAAATGTTAACATGGTTTTAAATTTGACAAAAGTTTGAGCTCTTGAGAAATAAGGTATTTTCTAAAAATTAAAAAAACTCCACAAAAATTTTAACCACGATTTTAAACAGTTTACTGTCTTTCCCTAAAAAGCGTATATTTTCTAAAATTACATAATTTAATTTGAAAAGAAAAAGAAGCGTCGAAATAAATGTCTATCACCTGTCTAATAATAATTATCTTAGATCTACAACAATTTGCTTGTCAGATAAATAAACCCCTTTTCAAATGTGTATATCAAACTTTAAGTAGTTAATTTGTATTTTTTGAATGATTTTTTATATTACTAATGCATTCGTCTGTCTGTCTGTCTGTTTGTTGTGTCATATTTTATTGTAAATGTTGTTGTTGCAATTTATTTGCAACATGTGAAATTATTATTATGTGAGATCTGTTAAGAAGGGAAAAACCTGTTAGGCTTGTTTTTGTAAGTTTTGACTTCCTCTGCACTTCCTTTTTGTTTAGGGGAGGGAGAGTGTCTTACAAAGAGGATGCGACTTTATGGAAAATATTTTTTATGTTGTTGGGTATCATTGTTGAATTTATTATGCCATATAGTAAGTGCTAGGGGTCAAAGTGTCAAAAAAGTAAATTTTAATGTTTGGGTCTGTGTAGATGCGGCAGTGTGGCTTCTGTCCAATATGATACAAGAAATGGAATGTTGAGAACTCTTGAACTGTTTAGGGTAGGGTGCAACTGATCAGTTTCGAAAATGTAATCATTTTTTATTTATTTTATTAGTTGAGATTTGTCAAAAGTTCCGCTTGATTTCCTGTCCCTAATGATTTTCATCAAATCAACTTATTTATTATTACATCTGTCAAGTCAATTAGGAAACGGTGTAAAAAGCTTAATCTTGAGTGAATTTTAGAATGATTATGAATGACAGAGAGAACTTGATTTTCTATTTTACAGTTTGAATCTTTTTCTTTGAAAATTTACTCTTGTACTGGTTGATTGTCATTTTAGGTAAAAGCTAAAAAAAAATACGTATCTAAATGAGTTTGATTTGTACATTGGCCTTTGAAGTTAATCAAGTATTATTTCATGTCATGTTTGTTAGCATAAGGTGGGATCGGCCTTGTACATTTGTTAAATCCAAAAATTAAAAAAAAATATTTAAGTCCTGGTAAGTAAAAGGAGTTTGAACAGACTCCAGTGATTATCTAATACAGACTTGTTCAAGTACACAGAGTACATAAACTAGTAGCACATGTGGATACATGCATTTTGTAACATTGGGCAAATCCTTTGACATAGTTAAAGAAGATTTAACCTGAACCTAAGTCAAGGCAGGTGGTATGGTAGCAGACTAACCAAACTGCTTGGTTTAATGGTACAAGCAACTCCTCTATAAGTATAATACATTATACAAAAGTTTAGAATCGTTCAGAAACGACATTCATTCAAAATGTTTTTTATTAATTATTTTAAAATGCTTCACTACTTGTGAAAGTGACTTCTAAGCGTTTATCATTTCAGGGTATCGTAGTTCAAGGGACACACAGATTACCCACAAAATTTATAGACAATCCTTAAATCCATTTGATAAGAAAAATCTTCAAGATCACGACAGAAGTAAATAATTTTGCTTTGAGATTGAAGGTATTTTACAGGAGATGCCCGGTCAGTCCATCCGTCCGTCTGTCGTGACATGAAAATGAATTGAGTTAATAATATTATTTTTTACATAAAAGTTCCCAACTACTACGTCTTCTTGATAGACTCCTGTTCCATTAAATGTTTAACCATATTACACAGACAATTATAAGAGGTACGGAATAATGCATTTGCATGCATACCTCTTTGATTACTACTTTAGTTAACATTTTTTACCTTGAGAAAAAATAAGTTGTTCACGACTAACAATCAATCTCAAATAAAATTATGAATATTATTAAATATAATAAAAATATGAAATTCCATGCATCTTCACCTCTTCTCTTTTATAATCATGTGGCCATCAAAAGTCTTTAACATTTTAAGGTAAGATAGAAAAAATGCTGTGTTTTTTTTTTTAAATTTTATGAACACCTTGTGAGATTCTTCCAGTAGCTTTTATATGCGGGTGGTATCTTGGTACCTTACTCTGCCTTGCTGCCTGGTATCACTGAAAAAGATTATAAATATAATTTAGAAGACTCCGACTCATACTGAAGGGTAGTCCGCTTTAGGGTTTGCTATTAAATGGATAGGAGGGTTTTATTACAAAGTTAAGGATAACATTGTGTGTGATCCGATTCCTGAGGTGAGGCGGGTCCGGGGAGGCAAATAGCCTTTTGTAATAATAATAATAGCTTAATGATCATCTCTCTACCTGGCCGGTGGTGGTGGTAGTAGTAGTGGCTCTCATCTTACTTCGCTTCACTACAAGTAACGATATTATTAATAAAACAAGCATAAATAACAGTTTAAAATTTTAAAAGTCAACTTGGGTGGCCTTCCCGTCTACTTTTCATGTATGACTCTTCTGAAAATGCTCATACAAGACACAAGTCATCTCTCTATCTCTACCTTTTAATACTCAAAATCATCATTACTGGCTCGGATATGTTTAGCGTGTAATGTGGGCATTAAAGGATTATTATATCATCATCTTTCTGAAATGTTGTATGGGGTCGTTCACAAATGATTTTGAAAAGGTGTGGGAGCAAACATGAGGCTGATTTTGAAATACTTCTGATGGCTTCCTAAGGGTTCAAAGGAAGTAGTTTTAACTACCCGGTAAGTCCCTGGTCCCCTACAAGGATGGCAAAAATCCCTTATGTGCCCTGATGATGTATATCACCTCAAACCTTCGAAAATGTTTCAATATCAGCGTCATGTTTTCTCCATCTTTTGGAAGCCACTTATGATCAGTCCCTTTTGAGCCCTTGGTATACCTTATGTCTTTATCTGCCTTTGAGTTTCGTATTAAAAAATACCAAGAGACCCTTCAGGCTCCTAAATACAGATCTTGTATATAAAAATATAAGGGGTTAATTTTAAAGGGTGTATTGTACAACCGCTTAACCTATCAAAGAACAAGGCATTCATTCCGCTTACAAAGGAATGTTTTTCAGACTTGTCTAAAAAGTCACACCTTTTTTGGTCATTATTTTTTGTTTGTTTGAGAAGACTCTTTGATAACTTCATACATTCTTGCGGCTTATAAATGCATATGACAAAAGTATTTCAAATGATAATGATATTAACCCATAAGATTTAATCTTTGTAATTTGTCCTTTAAAAGAGTAGATATGCAAAGAAAAAGTATTCAATTTTTTATCTTACGCTTGGAAATAAGTTTAGATCTTGAGAACGCGTTAATTAGGATGGAATCGTTTTAAAAAATATTCTGTGACCTAAAATGTGTTTTAAGAGATTGTACCTTTTTAAAAATCCATACATTTACTCAAAGTAAAATAAAGAGCATCTACCCCTATAGACTAATTACAGTAGATAATACAGTAATTTAGTATGTCATAAAATTAAAAATTAATAAAACATTTTTCCATAACTGTGATTAGAATTAATGGCTTTGGCTTAATCAACAAGGCCCTGAGTTGACTTGAGGGGTTCAAGGATAAGGATGAGAACTATTTAGAGTTCATTCAATTTCTAACTGTAATAAAAATTCAAATAAAAAAGAAGACTAGAGATAGAATAGAAAAGTAACAGTGCAAATTTAGTAAGTAAATATTTTCAAAATGTATTTAAATTTATGATAAAGAGACGACTCTCTCATCATCAAATATCATTGAGTTTGTTTACACTAATAAAATATAATCAAGCCAAGCAAGCATCAATAATAATAATACTATCGTGGGATAAATTACTTAGGTTTATATGCTTATAAATATTATTTTTAAGAAACGTTGCTTAATTGACTCACACACATGAACACACAAAGGATATGTTTATTTTCATTTCTTGATAGGAGAAAAGGATGAGATTTCTGTTACTATATTGTTAAAATAAGATTATACTACGAGAGGTCGAAAGGTCGAAAGGTTGTTGATTGAGTTGACAATAAGTTATCGTGTTTTTTTGAAGGTTTGTTCTAGAATGAAGGTCTTATTTGATTAAATATGACCTCTTCTGCTGTAGGATAAACAATTGGGTCGGGTGTTGATCTTTTACAGGTTTGGTTTGTTTTTGTTCTTTGGCTTTTAAAAAGACTAAGGCATTTTATATGGAAGTATTGGGGAAGATTCCCGTTTAAGTTTTTGGCCAAAAGGTTCGTGTGAATTTTTTAAATGTAGTGTTTTTTTAGTAATTTTGAAATCTGAAATATATATATTGTTCCCACGTAGTCATAATGAATTGAGGATGGGGATGAATTATGTTTTAAATTGAAGGCCGTAGGAAAAGAATTAGAAGTTTTAAATTTACTCATTAAATTAAATTTATTTTTTTTATGTATGTTTTAAACAGATAGACTGACTAGTCCATGACTAGTTATTAATGTACATATTTTTTGCACATTCTGTAACTTGTAATTGAGAAACATATTAATGCTAAATTGATGCAAAAGTGTTATGCACAAATGCATACATTATATATGTAGTTAGTAAAAGGTTGAAGGAGGGGGTGCGGTGGTGGGTGTGTACAAACGGATGCACAGATGGAACAATATGGACTATTTGATTTAAAGAAATTAAAGATTATCTAGTTCCAACAGGTGAATCATGATATCGTGAGTCATTACAATTTTTAAAAGGTTAAGTGCACACTCTCATCTCATCACATTGCATCATTAAGACATTTTATAATCTCTTCTGCTTATTTAAAAAAAGTGTATCAGGTTTGCCTGATTCTATTCTTCTAGATTAGTCGTACTGGATTAGTCTTATTTAGTAGTATCGTTACAAACTTAAAAAGAATACATAGATTTTATATGTATATTTCGTAACAGCAACTTTTGTGGATTATGTTTCTTGTTGGATGCAGTGAATTTTTTAAACTGGTTTTAATAAAGATTAGTACACTTAAGTTTTTTAAAGGTCCTTGGAGCTATAGTGTGTTAAGTCAAGGTTGAAACATGAATTGACAGACATTTGGTCACAAGTTTAATTTATAATGTATGACTCAACAAGCATGTAGTTTATACATTTTTCTCGATAAGGACGGGTATGATATATATTTTTAATTTCATTTTTTTTAAAGTAAAGTACTTTAAAAAATGATTTCCAATCTCTCCTCACAGAGTTTTACAAAAACCACATTTAAAAAAATGTATTTCTTCACAATGAAATTGAAACCTTGAATTCAATCAGTTTCCCATTGATAAAGTTTATTTTTATGCAACAAGAGTCATTCACAGCTTTGAAAATCAAGCATAAGGGGATTTATATTCTTATTGATAAAGGGAATTTTGAGCACAAGTAGTATAACCAAGTAGGACGCTATAGAATACAAAACTCAATTCTAAAAAGTTGCATACAAATTATTCTCAAAAAATGTCCAGAGAAATGGTTTTTCAGAAATGAATAAGAAGTTACACACATTAGCTCTTTGTCCCTTCCTTTATTTAAGCTTTTGAAGAAGAAACAAAAAAAGGAGAGGTAAAAAATATCCCCCTCTTACCAAATCCACATTCTTTTGATATCTATTTACAAAAGGACACATGATGCGGTTGTTAAGTACCTTTGAAATGTTTTTAAGGGATGATGTGCAAGATATTGTATAGGTTAAACATATTATACCTTGTTTATACAAACCCGAAAAATGACATTGACATCTCAATACATAATAGTAAAAAAAAATAATAATAATAATAGGGTGTAAGGAACTATGTATTTTATGCAGGATATTCAGATGATGATGTTTTGTACTTTTATATTCTACTTTAGTCACTTTTGAGGTGAAATGGGGCTTTGATGACATTTCAGTATTATTAATTTTATTTTTTTCAATTAATTTCCAGGTATTTTACATTCAGCAGTAGAAGTAAAAGGGATAACTCTTTTTGCTCCATTGAATGCGCAAGGAATACGAGGAACGGTGACATGGGTTCAAGAAGAACTTGGTTCAAAAGTGACAGTACTAGTTAGTATTGAAACGCTGTGGGTGGATCCAACAGAATATTCTTGGGCTATTCATGAGTTCCCTGTTAATTACGGTGTCAATCCGAATTCCAGGTGTGATCGTACTACTTTGGGATCTCCGTAAGTTCATAAATGTCTTTTTGTAAATTAGATCTACCCCCATCTCATACTCCCACCGACTAAGAGTAACCTGAGCCCAAGCTTATTCACCCACATTTCTAATATTCCGTAGCGTTCTATTTCCTCTGCTTATTTACAGTATCCAATTCTATTGCATATTTCATTATCCTGAGTCACTCTTTATGATGATCATTGTGGATTTCAAATTCCAAGAAAAAAAAAGTTTAAAAAAAGCCTTTCTAATGTATAATAGCGTGTATTTCTTTTCAATATTTTCTCAGCATTTAAATAGCTTTAGTAAAGTATATAGCCACAGTGTACATGTTTTTGTGTGCTGGGATGATTTGGTAAAAATGAAAGATGACAGGTGTAAAAGACAGCCAGTGTGATTATATAATAATAATAATAATCGTTGTTAAATACTTGTCATCCGAAGGGGATTATCAGTGCAAGGAGTCCTATTATTATGATCATTCTATTCTATTACACCGCTTACTCTTTTCCGTACCTTTGACGGGAATAAAATAAAGTAGATTTAAAAATATGTTTATTTTACAATGGGACAATTCATTTGTAAGATGTTTGACATTCCATTGTTCATCATCCCCTTTTTCTATCGACCACTAAAAAGTTATGGTTTGCTTATTTATACAGTTTTTCAGTTTTTGATCTAAAATTTCGTAAAATATCTAAAAAAAAATTTCAAAAAGGTCTTCCCATTCCACTTGACACTTCAGTTTAAAATTTTGACCTTCAAATAGTCACAGGTGAAAAAAAACCTTTTTTTTTGTTAGAGAAGCTAAATGCTGCGCAAAACTCATTTTAGAGGCGCGAACATCTTCAAATCAAGTTTATCTATTTTTGGGGATGAGAAAAACAAAAAAAATAGTTTTTTCTGCTCTACAATTTTAAAACTATTTTTTCTTTTATTAGCAAAAAATACTTGAACTCAACTCTAGAAATGGCAAGTTTTTTTGTTTGTTTATTATCAACCGGAATCTCCCCTAGCCCCACCCACCGCACCTACTTTAGTGTCAAGTGTGTAGGGTCCGGTTTCTGATCACTGATAAGCGTCCGGGTTTTCATTACACATTATGCATTATGCTACGGTCACGGTCCGTTCTTATGTCGAAATTTCGTAGTAATGACCTTTAACCTTTTTTAACAAGTTGGCTTAGCCAACCTAAAAATACTCATTTTTAACTCGGATAACTCGACCTCTGACCTCCTGTGACCTCTTCAGTTGGTAAGTGGTAAGACTGGCTTGAAGATGGGATGTGGGTCGTACATCAATATCGGGATTGGTTGTAAAACTTAATCTGTTGGTTAAGGTTGGGAGTTGGGATGAACACGCTGGATACTTTGGTATACAATTTTAGGACGCTTTGCTTTGGAACGCTTTGGTTGGATAGTTAGAACCTCTTTTCTAAGAGTGAAGAGATGTGTCTATTCGCTGTTTTCCCTTCCACAGCGTTTCCTTCCCATACCTTAATTATTCATCCCTTATCCTTATCCTTTTTATGCTAATTTTATGATAAGGTATTTTCACAACACATACAATAATGATACAAATGTTTTATTTTCTAAAGGATTCTAAAGCTGGACGAAATATTCGGGAAGTTAACTCTACCAACAGAATCAACAGTTATTTTATCATCTGATAAGTTCAACCTCACAGGATCAGATGGGATTTGGTCTCACTCCCTCGTCCTTACTTCAAGGGGTCAAAGCACTTGTGCAACAATTGATGTAAGTTTTTAATTTTAATCACTCTTGTTTTCCAAAATTGGTTTTTTAAAAATTATGATCATTAATATTTAAAAGGTATTATTTTTGCATAATCTTGGACAGAATTTTGGACTCATAATGTTTAGTTGAAAATGGGGCCCGCTTTCTCAGATAATAATACAATATTATGTCAAAAGGATGTTATTTAGTGGGTTGAGGCTGGGATGAACTAATCACGTCTTACTCTTTCTCTAGATTACGGGCAAAAAAATAGGAAAAATATGCTATCGGGTCGATCTATATTATAATAGGAGTTTTTTTTGTTTTAGATAGATGATAACATTCGAAAGTGTCCAAAAATCATGTACTTTGTGTAGAATAGGGAAGGTCGAAAGGTTCAGGCTTGGTTTCTTAAGTTTATTTAAAAACTCACGGATCAGACGACCTGAAGAATTCATTTAATCCACGGGATTTGTGAATCCAATCGAAAAATGATGAATAAAATCTAATCTAGATTTATATTCATATTCCGAGTATGGTAGTCAAGCTCATTCGTATTGTAATTTGTAACGATGATGATTACCTTTGAAGTAAGGGATTAAAGTCTTAAGCATTTAAAATGATATGGACGTAGTTATGAATGGTTGAGACATTTTGAAACAAGAGTCACTATATAACAATAATTATATTTTATTCATTTGATATCCAGTACTACCCACTGCATTGCACTGCTACTCCTACCATGTCATCTTATATTCTGAATTAAAATTGGATTCTCCTAAAAAAGTCAAAGCATAGTTAGTAGTGGTGGTGGTGGTGGTGGTGATGATGACCACTTGTTATGAATATTTTTATCATTTTATAAGATCTGAATCGTACTTTGTTGCTAACTCACTTTTCTTTTACTTTCATTGTTGCAACGCTGCTGGATACAATTCTATATCTTTCTTTGCACTTGGCTTTTTTCAGATCAGGTGGATTCTAAAATTGAAAGTGCTAGGAGATGTATAGAAAACGAGAGTTAAAAAGTTTTTTTAGGCAATGTATGTGTATCTTTGATAACTTCAGTTTTCTTAAAATTATGATAAAACGATAACCAAGATTTCCATGTTAAGTTTTTCTATCAATGTGAAAGATGTTACGTTTAGATTGTTACATTTTCTCGTGTTTTTGCTGGGAAAAAGTCTTTGAGTTATATCTAAAACACACCCTTTTTTCTAGCAATGCAAGATACCAATGCAACGTTTATAAGAACTCAGAATCAGGCATTAATATGGTTAAAAAATATATGAATGAATCTTCAATAAAGTCGACTGCCCTTTCTGTACTCCATCATATTTCTGAATAATGGAACCTTGTACAACTAAATATAGGAATATAATAAGTATTTTATCACTGAATTTTTGATCAGTTCATGAATTCCTTCACAACTAGGTGTAAAGTACCACTCCCTTGAACCTTTTCATCTGATGTATCTGTATTTCAAAGATTATCACCCTGTTACTCTTTTAACTAAAGAGAACAAATTCTCAGATTTATTTTTAAAATCAGTCTGTTGTTTAACAGCTTGTATAACACATAAAAGCCGTATTGTTGAGTCTGTTGCATTTCACTCTCCAGTATTATATCCCAATTTATCTCATTATTATGTAGATATACCATACTACTGGAATTGTGAAAGGTGTATGAACTAAAATAACCAATATTGTATTAAAATAAGGCTACGGCTACGGATGGATAGGGATGATTAAAAATTAGAAGAATAAGGGACTTTGCTTCCAAAGTTGTTCATAACAATAAAGAGAAGCAACAGGAGAGATGAAAAATGAAGTTAAAACTTCCTGGCTTAAAGATTACTCTAGAAAATTGAACATTTAAAAAACTCAGTATGTTTTTCTCATTAGTTAGCAAAAGATGCAGTTGATTGATTGACACTGATAGATCATCATTTATGCTAGTAAAAAATCAAGCAAAAACCACAGATTCAATTTATATGAAGCAATATGAATTAATTTACTAAATTCTGTTATGTTTTTCTATTACAGGCGGAAGCAGAAACTCGATTTGGCGTGGCTCACTTCACTCGACCTATGGCTGGAACTGTATACTTCCAAACTTTAAATGATAGACAAGGGACAACCACCTCTATTTTTAGTGATCTCTTCCACGTCAATCAAGATCGACCTGCTGCTTCTGATCATTCATGGAAGCTTTATATTACTGACTACAATGCCAATTCCAAAGGTAACATCCTCCCTCATCCATTTTTCCTCATTTGAAAAAATTAATCAAGAGGAAAACAAGAGTCTCAGTGTCACTTATTATTATAGAGATATTACGTTCAAATTAGCAATCAGTAAAAAGTTGTCTCCAGTGGGAGAATTTTTCACATTTTTCTTTAAACATTTCCAACTAAATAAACCACGACTTAGAAAGATATTTTTTAAATGCAAATTCAGTTTGAAAGCAATTTTTTAAATAAATTCAGTCTGCTGGTGGCCTAGCCAAACTGCCAGTCGTAATTTCCATTACACGAATAAAAAAAGATATAAAAAACATGCTACAGTTTTTCAGTCTGAAGATAATATAATATGCAACATGAAGATAAAAATCCCTTCAACATTTATTATAGTAATGAATGATGATGAGATGAGGATGATAGGGTGAGATTGTAATTGATACAGTGTAGACATATTATATAGAAATCAGATTCAAACAGGGTTATGTATCAATTCGTGGCTGGGTTCGACCTTAAATTCTATTCACAGGGTTTTTCTTGGTGTTTCGGATGATTTTTGATTTTTGATTTTTGAACATTGTTGGTGTTTAAAACTGCATGAAATATTAATTACCCATTGTTCTATTGGAAGACGAACCCCACAAACTGGGGAAGCTTTATGAATTAACGATAGATTAATCGAACGGCACTTCTAAAGATTCCCAACACGTTATTAATGGACAGACCTTTTAAAATTTCTTAGGTTTTTATAACAAACGTTAATAAATATTCATTTGATGATAACAGATAGGCAAATAAAAACGAGGAAAGGTGTTACTTAAGCTGGAACAAATGCTAAAAAATTTATTATTTTGATAAAAGAAAAAATATATACACGTTTAACTTTTCACAGCTTGACTTTGTGACTTTAAATCTTATTGACATTTACATTTGTATTTCTAATAGAGACTCCAAATAGTTAAAGATTAAAGATAAAGATTAAATGAGGATGGTGTTGCTAGAAGAGATGTTATGAAAATTTACAAAAGAACAATTTCTTTTAATGTTTAATGTTTATACGTGTCATTAAACTTGGATTTTTATAGACGTGCCACAGTCACCATCACCCTTCTTCGGAGTCAGTTATATTTCAAACTTGTTTTTATTGAAATAAAATAAAAATTTCAAAAAAAAATTTCATTTATGTCGTCTTGTACATTGAATTATGGCTTGAGGTTTGAAGTGTGTGTGTGTGGAGGTGTGATTTCACGGGTTTTTTAAAATTAGCATTTTATGAGTTTGGATTGTTGTTGTTTTTGAAAGTTAAGAGGGGTTTATGTTTTTTATTTAAGGTTTAGTGAGCCGGTAATTCTACAAGCGTTTTTATTAGGTTTGTAAAAATTCTTGCGAATTTATTTTATTTCAGGCCATGTTTGACCTTTAGGGGGATACACAATAATGATTTAGTTTAATAAGTTTGAATTGTTAGGTCCATCATAATGCAAATTAATGTATTAGGGTAATAAAGAAAAGGATTTTTTTTTAATCTCTTAATAGTGAACTTCCCTATACACTAATGCTATCAATTTAACATTGACTACAAACAATAACATTTCTTTAAGTTCAATACCGATTCAGATCATCAATAGATAGAAAATTTTAGTAAGTCTACCTTGCTATAAAAAAATACTAACCACGATGTACGATAAGGAATGCTTTAAATATGGCTTTGATCTAGATAAAAAATGAATCTTGAATGAAAGAAAATAATTCGAAGTAAAAAGACGTGACTTTTTATCAAATGGAAACGTGTCTTCCTCTCTAAAAACGAACTGACTAAAAGTACTATATCTTGAAGTCTAAGGTTTATCTAGTTTAGAGGAAAATAACAACGTGAATAAATTCAAAAGAAATACAAGTGTGGACATCACAAAAAAAACCCAATTCAATTTATGTATTGACACGAAAAATAAAATCATTTCAGATGCAAAATAAATATAAAATTGCAATTGTAACTCAAAGTAATGATAACATATGTCTCGTTTTGTTAATGATTGCGAAAATACGATTGAAAAATTATAGATTCATTGGTGGTAATAAAATATTTCCAATTTTAGGGTAAATCATACACGTACAAAATGAGTTGAATTAAAAATCAAAATTTAATGTGCATTTTTTTACAATTTAAATTACAGAGTTCACAGATGCAGATTGTAACACGTTGCAACTTCTGTGGGATCCTGAAAATCGACAAGGAACTGGAGTTTGTAACAAAAGTAATCAGGATGATTGTGCCGTGGGTGAAATGACAGAGAAGCATGGAAAGATTAGGATTGGAGCAAGACAATCTGTTTTCTCCAGGAAGATTTTTAAAGATGCAACTCTCCCTGCTATTCCTTATGGAGGAAGGAGGAAGATTGTGGTTGTTGTTTTTCATCCGGATAAACCTGATACTATTGTGGGATGTGGGGCTATTCGAAAGGTTAGGCGTTCTTTTAGGTTTTTTAAGATTTATTGAGTGGAATCAAGGGTCGTTTATGGGTTGAGTTAAGAAGGAGATGATTTTAAGGGTATGGTAAATTCCGGGCTTACATTACATTCTGCTTTGATTGTAAAAGTCAATGTAACTGAACTTTCAAGTTTTTGGACAATATATTGCAAAATCGGATTTATTCGAACGAGAAAAGGCTACACACGTGTACTTAAATTTAAAAAAAGGCTTTTAATAAACCAAACTTGCGGTAGCAGTCGTACCCTGCTGATATTGGAAGGCTTGGTTGTTTTTTTTAGACACGAAATATGGGCTGAATGAGGTTTCTAGATGCTTTGAAACAGGAGAAGAGTTTCAGGGAAAATAAATCCTCCATTCCAATTTTTGAACACTTTACTTAATCCATAAATGACATTTTGGCCTACCTTAGAATGGTTTCAAGTATATAAAATAATAAAATTGCATTAATAATTTGGCAATACAAAAATTCATAAATTGCAGATCGAAGGGAAAAGAGGTACAGCTCTTGTAAATGGACATGGAGCCCGAATGAACTTTACATTTGTGCAGAAGTCTCCCTTCCATCCTACAACTACTTATATCACCGGAAGAAATCTAAAAGAACGTGCTGGAAACTTTCATGTTCATGTTTTTCCCAAACTGCCAAAAATGAAGGTAATATACTCCACTTGAATCAATTAAATCCAAAGTTATTTTTTAACTGCGATTATTTTTAAATTGGAAGCATTTTCGTTTATTGGAAATATTCTTTGAATTAAATGGCTTAATTGAAATCCACATTGTCATTATGTAACAAAAAGGGACGAGGACATTGACATTCTATTCCATTTTTCCACTCTACTACTCTACTGCTACTACTACATCACAATATACATTATGTTTTTAAAAAACCCCGTTTGATTTCGTTTTTTAATCAGGTACAAAAACAACTAAGCAAAATAGATTTAAACCTGAATGTTACGTTAAAAACCGTTGAGAAATTGATTAATCTGTGTAAAAAAGTTTGGTTGATGATGTTCATAAAGGTTGGGATTATTTTTTCAGCTGTGGCATGTGGGGTTGCCCTTTATGAGCCCACCCTCAAGGCTTCCATTTTGTACCAGTAATAACAGAAATCAGATATTGAATGACTTCCAATGATTTATGAGCCTTGTTGAATTTATGAAAGTCAGTGGCAGTGGTGATTATGCATTTAAAATTTTAAATGAAGAAGATTTTTAGCCGTTAGCCTCATCACAGAAACTAATCGATAAGACAGCGATCCATCTCTTGTCCCTTCTTAACAAAAACATTTTCTTAACAATGACTCTGTTTTATTCATTACGATTCGTTTTTTTAATTCTTTGAATCTTCTACTCAAAGACTCATATTGTTCAGTGGTGACTGACTCACAATGATGAGAGTGGAGGGAGAATGGCAAAAAAGTAAATTAAAACTGTCATTCACTTCGATTTGCCAATGGCTCAAGGTAAAAAAACGTAGAGATGAGAAATTAGAAAAAGTTTGCTCTTTTCTATAAACGAGGACATTGAAGCCGTGAATAATATGGGTTTTCTATAACTTCCAATTACGAAATGGATGTTTTAAAATATCATTGAAAGAGAGCTACCAATTGTTATGAAATTTTGGATGACTTTAAATAGAAGCTGTAGCAAGATAAGCTTCATTAATAAAATTCTGAGTTTTTAGAATGTAAAAAATGTCGTATTTAAAATAATTAAGTTTTTGAATCTAAAAAGGGCATAAAATGAAGTTAGAAACAGGGCCATAACAAAAGGCAGGGCTTTAAAATGTTAACAAACTTTTTTACCAGAATAGAACAGAATCTCAAAGTTTTAACTGCAACTTAAACATTCAGTAAAACGTTTTTGCAACTGGAAATAATAATGCAATCTACACCAGATTCAGAATAAGCTCAAGATGAAACCAAAAGGATGTACTTTTAGTGTGATCTTTAATTCGACAAAATCAATCACCCGTTAAAAATTCAAAGCCACACTGATAATGGCACATCTAACGAGTTACGAATTCAAAATAGTTCTACCATATTTGAAAGAATAAGACACTCGTAATGAAGTTTTGTTCTGCGAAATGAAGCTAATTTAGGCTTTGCCAAATATTAGTGGTGATGGTATGACATTTCATAAAAGATCAGCTTTTAATCAGTAAGGTAGAATTACAGCCAGCCTTGTAGAAGTTTCCAATCCAACATACTATAGCGTGCCACATAAAGACTAATCATTAATATATTCTTTGATTGTTCCTCTTTTACATTTGTCAATGTTCAGTTGGGAGTTGAGAACGAAGTTGGTAGTAGTTTATTTGAAGAGATTCATTGAACTCACGGATGATGGGATTTCAATAGAGTTGCTAATTAGTAAAAGGGAACTATGATAGAGTGAGAGAGTGAGTTGGGTTTTGAATTAAGGTTGTGATTTAAATTACTGTTTATGATTACAGGCCGGAGATGCAGTTTGTAGCAAGACGGGTGGTCACTGGAATCCGTATCAAGTGAATATGGCAGATTATCCTTCACCTGCTGGGGGAAGTGATGACCAGTTTGAGGTAATTTTTTGTTATTACTCAAACAACCTCTGTTTGCAGTGATGAGCAAGATAATGATGATGATTTTTTTTCTGATTTGGAAAAATTTTCATATTTTATATCAGTATCGACATTTAGTTTTTGTTTTGTTTTTTAGTTGGGTGATCTCAGTGGAAAATATGGAACGCTTGCAGGTCTTGATAATGTTACAAGTGTGTACACAGATCAAAACCTTCCTTTATTTGGACCTCAGACTATTCTTGGACGCTCTATTGTTATTCATAAGTAAGAGTTTAAAGCAACTTCTTGGTTTTTGTAAAGGTTTGTTCATCAATCAGATGAGAACTTCAGTGCGCTGTTGAGGCATCTCTAGCGCTTTGCGACACTTGACGCGCAAATTATAGGCCTTAGTTTGGCTTGTGGTACACCTGGAGCTGAGAGCCTTAATTAGGCTCGGGAGGGTCGTGTAAAATCTCGGTCGGTTTTTATTCAGACCATGGTGAATGGGTGGCTCTTTTCGATTTAAAAATATGCTAGGATATGAAGTCAAGGCGAAAAACCCTCACATCAAACTTAATAATAATGACCCTAACAACACTCAAGTTTGAAAACAAAAACATCGTTGAATGTGTAGCTGAACTTTGATGAAAGAAAGCATTATATTAATAAAAATATTTTGCGTAAAGTTTTGATAAACGGAAGGAAGGAAGGAAACTTTGTAGACTAGATTACATAATCAATTTCATATTTAATGAGAACTGTTTTTGCTCATAGAGCAGACTTATAATACTAAAAGAGTTTTTCATTACTGTGTGTGTCGCTTATACATGTACAATAGAGTTTCCATGCAAATGTGAAATAATACTGCATTAGTTTGGTTTGCTATTAGGAATATTAAGTATGTACGATGCTGCACTTGAGCCTAGTTTGGTGTTTGGATCCAACCATACAGGTATAGGCAGTAGTGTGGTAACAATCACAATCTAAATAATTCCTAACCACATTACCAACTAAATACATATTCAGAGTTATTAAAAGTCCCTATAGGGACATTTTAAATAATGTTAAAGAGCTTTACATAAAGCAAAGAATGATTCCCAGTAATTCCCCGTAACACAACAATGGCTATCTCTAATGATGCGGAAATGAAACAAACGCACACATTATTTTATATCCCTTTAATATACATGTGTGTGTGATTCATATTCTAAATTATATTTTACTGTCATTTCGGTTGGGAATATTTTCCTTGAAAATCCACATGGGATAAAGATTTAATAAGAATTTAATGGGTTCTTTGTACTTTTCAGTATGAGATTGGAGTAACTTGAAAATTATTAAGAAACTTTCTACTTACTGTTTGATAGCAGATTTCTTAATATTAATTTGGATTGAAATAATGACAATTTCATGTGGTTTAACCTTTTGAACTGTTATAAAGGTCTGAGATTACGTGGAATAGAAGAGATTAAATTTTGTATGATTTTTTAACTCAATGATGAGTATTACAGTTTCCTTCCTACTATTCCAAAAGAATTAAATACTTGCTTTAAGAAATGGAGTATCTACATTTGATAGAAAGATTGGATATCTACATTAAAGTTTTAGTATAGGTAGTTTAATATAGATCTGCTACGTGTTTACAAAATATGATAAAGACACTAAAGATAAGTAGACTAATGTCGATGATGGCTAAGGCCAAAACCACACAGGTCATCAAAGGTCAGTTTTGCATTCACCCATAATAATAATAATATTTAGTTAGTTATTATAAAGAAATGATTACTAAATTGCAATACATTTCATGCCAACCTCTAACCTATAAGTCGAGAAATGGCACATTCCATATTTTTTTGTTTTTGCAAAACTTGGCATTTCTACTTGGCACATAAACTTTTTAAACCAAACTTAAACAGTTTTATTATCGTTGAAGTAAAGTACATTCTGTTTATTTGCTTTAAAGAAATAAAAATAAAATTTAGTGATAGGAATTTGACATTTTTGGCATTCATCTACAAATCAAGTTAGGTGTTTCAGTTTGGTTAAATACTGATATGTGTATTTGGCAGAAGTAGGAAATGTAGTATGTGAGGTTGAACTTTATAAA
This sequence comes from Isotoma decorata, assembly GCA_034698605.1. Classification (NCBI taxonomy): domain Eukaryota; kingdom Metazoa; phylum Arthropoda; class Collembola; order Entomobryomorpha; family Isotomidae; genus Isotoma; species Isotoma decorata. The sequence goes on from JAQGBU010000196.1 coordinate 42,969, forward strand.
ATATTTAAACAAAATTCCATGGACGCATAAAAAACCTGGAACTTGGGACAAGGGCCTTTTTTGAACCCACAGGCCCTTGAACATCTTTAATATCCCTATGTGCCCGCTCCCTACATGACCATTGCAAAATATTTTTGCAAATCTAATAAAAAATGAATCAAAATGTATTTAAAATGAACAATTATGCTATAATATTAACCCTTATTGTTATAATTGAATTTTACAGAGAGACGGATGGTGGCCGATGGATCTGTGGTAATATTGAAAACACTCAACAATTAATAGTGGCCGTGGCGAGGTTCAAGTATCCTCTTGTTGGTCAAGTCTACTTTTTGCAAGAAGCTAATAATCCCTTCGCTGACACTAGGTATCATGTCCTTTTTTACTTTAGTATTATTTATTTTGCGTGCCAAATGAAATTCTTAGTAAATCTTTATCATTGTCTTAAAGTTCAGTTTTTATTTTGCAAATTTTGAGGTACATCTCTCTACAAAGCATATTAATAATAATTATAGTAATAAAAACAATAACGTGGACTTACCCAATGCAGTGTGTAGGTATACGAATGAAATGATGAGAATCATGTTGGAATTTTTTCACAAATTGAGAGATCAGTTCAGACGCTATACATTATTATAGTAATGATGATATAATGCTTCGTTTTACCTCTTTATTTGCACATTCTGGAATGCAGTCTGGCTCCTTAGGTTTTACCAGCAATTATTATTTAATAAAATTGGGATAGGCTAACATACGCAAAGGGCTTAAAATAATTAGTTTTACCTTAGGTACATTCCATTGGCTTTAGAATATTAAGGCATGTGCAAATTTAAATTGAAAGTAAGTTATGAAAGCTACTTATTGTACAACCTTTATGAACAATAGCTAAAATACCTTTTCTTCCCCATTGATTGCGAATAGTCGCGAAGTATTAAGTTTATTAGTATAAATTGTTTTATTGGAAAGGGTAGACAAGAGGAATGGAATTTGTGTATTTGTATTAATTTGTGTCAAATTAGCAAATTTAATAAGCAATAATAAAATATGAAGGATGCACCGATTAAGAAATACATTTCAGTATAGGGCATTTATTATAATATGCAACTTTTAGCCATGTGTGCGGCATTTTTTATACATACTTTTGTACAATTGCTGCTATTATTATTATTATTATTGTTATTCCCACGCTCCCTTGTCATCAAAGACAAAAGGTGATTGTTCCCATAAGAAAAATTATAGTACGCTTGTGTATATAGGAGACAATAAGACGTGGATTGACAGTCTCATCCTCGAATTATTGTCACTTGCGTCACATATCATGTTTGCAGTTTTTTAATACAAACATTTAAATTATGTGAGGCCTGTTTGTTGTGTTTTCTTTTGTTAGTTTTTTAAAATTAATAAGGATGAATAGGCTGTTTGCTTTTGTATTCTTGATTGTCTTTTGCTTTTAGAAAGGATCATCCTATCCTTTACAGGGGGAAGGGGGTATTATCATGTAATTAAATTAACTAAAAAGCAAAGAGTTCAGGTATAAGTAGCGGGCTATACACGGAACGTCCTAATGACGATGGTATAAAAAAGAAGAGACGATATGATAAGTCAATGTCTTTTTTATAATTGTTTCAGTATCTTCATAGACGGATTGCACTATAGTGATGGATCAAGAAACAACACTTTAGATCACCAATGGGCCATTCACTCTGGAGAAATCAATAAGGATTATTATGACTGGAGAAATCGGTGCATGAGTGCTGGTCCTCATTATAATCCCTATAGGGTATGTCTACCTTTCAGTGTCTTGTAATTTTATACTATGTTTTATTAGTAAGCTTAAGTAGTGTGGCCAAGATCTGCTTATTTTAGTTACAACTTGCTACATTGAATATGAAGCACGTTTGATGGCATCTGTCTCATTTTAGCTAATGACGGATGTATCCGGTTTAGAGAAAGTAATTAAAATGAGAGATTAGCTCATTAAATAATCTACTTGTCCACAAGGGTTTTGTAGCAGATGCTAAGGATGAGATGTACAATTTTCATTAAGTCACAAAAAGAATTTTTGATGACTAAGAAATGTTTTGTGTTGAGATTTGTTTTAAAGTAATTGTCTAGAGCATTTTTAAAACAAAGAGGGTGTGGTTTAAAGTAAAATTATATTGAGATTTTTTTATGTTTGTCTGCAGGTGAGCACTGAGTCTAGAGGTTACTCAGACTGTGGACCCTCAAGTCCTTTAAGATGCGAATTAGGAGACTTAAGTACCCGTTTGCAAAGGATTACAGTTTCAGGAAGAAAGACAGGACTTGCTCATACCCGACGCTTTTTCACAGACACAAATCTACCTTTATCTGGAAGATATGGAATTATTGGGAAGTCAGTTGTTATTACTGATGATATTCATCCAGTTCATCGAGGGGATCGACTTGCCTGTGTCAAGTAAGTCTTTACAAATATATTACGTAAAAGTTTACCTCTCAGCTTTTTTTTAATTTGTCCATTTTTTGATTTTGTTACTTTTTGAAATTTCAGAATTCAACGAGTCCACCGTGTAAAAGCAGTGGCTAAAGATTGGTTTGGAAATGGAGACAAAACAGGTGTCACAGGTCGATTTGAATTCATTCAAGAAACCCCATTCTCCCCTATTAAGTCTTTTGTCATGCTTAAGGGTCTTGGTGGCATTGTTAATAATTATCATATTCATGAGGTAAGTTTTACTAATAAGTAGGTTTCTGTAATCAAAAAAATTGTATTCAAAATTTTAAAAATTTCATTGTTTTTATTACGTTCCCAGACTTCAATACCAATAGACAGAACTCAACCTTGTTCAGACCATGCTGTAGGACGTCATTTTAACCCTTTCAACGTGACAAAGTCACCTGCTCAAGGAACACCTGATCAGTATGAGGTTGGAGATCTAAGTGGAAAATTCGATAAACTTCGAGATCTCTATGAATTTGAGAGAGAGTATAATGATACAAATATTGAATTAATTGCACCTAAGTCCATTCTTGGAAGGTCTATTGTTCTTCATAAAAAGGATAGAAATTTAAGGTTGGTTTTGGTTTTTACAATGAATGTTTCTTGGAAATTTTGAGATTTTATATAAACATTTGATGTTTTGCATATGGCGTAACTAAAACATTTGATGTTTTTCATAGATATGCTTGCGCTGATGTAGTTAAAGGGTATAGTCCTTCAGAAGCTGCAGAATACAGAGCAATCGCTTCTTTCCATCATCCAGAAGGATTTGTTTGGGGTTATGTTCGATTCGTAAGTTGGGATTTTATCATATGGGCTCAGAATGGGATGAAAACGAGATGTCTGCGATGTTGTAAAAAAACGAATTACGAGTTTTATTTGAGATTTAATTAATGTTTTAGAGCCAACTTGTATACAATGACGGAAGTCTTGGGGACACGGTTATCGAAATTAGTTTAAAATACCCTGGTCAGGTTAATCGAAATGCTGTAAGTCTTAAAATAATTTTACACTGTTCAAAAAAAATAAAAAATAAATTAGACTGAACCTAAGCTACTATTTTTCTCTTTCAATTTGTCTTTTCAGACAAGAAACCACAATTGGTCAGTATTTGTCAACAGAATTTCACACGATGCTGCAGTAAGATCTGAACAGCATAGATGTGTTGCTGCCGGTTATCGCTGGAACCCTTATTTTGTCCATCTTGCTGATCCTAACAATGTAATATTCTTTAAATTTTCTCTCTGATAGTATTCTATCAAGTATTTTTACAGAAATTGACCTTGATTAGTTTGTACTTGATTGAACTTGGTTACGAAATCGCCTTTAAAATGCCAAACTGTCTATGCCAAAAGAACTGGCCTATCCCAAGAGTTTTATTTGATGCCAATCATTAATAAGCTAAAATATAGATTATAGATTAAACATTTTTATCAGCTGGTATTGCGTACGTGCATTATTGTGTTTACTAATGATTAAGGATTATTACTAGAAAAAATGTAGATTTATTTTAAACACAAGATGTGGATTTATCTATGAGAGTTGTCAAGCAGGCCTACAACCTTGAGTGGAACCTCCCAGTTGTATACCAATGTTCAGTATGAAAGTTAAAGCGAAGGTCGCCTTATATCAAATAGTAAAAGTTGTATTTTTTTTATAGATTATGGATGAAAAATAGATATTTCAGTACCTATGGTTGTTAAGTTAGTCACGAAGACTAACATATACATTTTATCGTTTGTATTACATTGACCTTTAAAACGTAAAAAGGCTTAGTAGATTTACACTCGATTACAGATTTGGTTTAGGTTGGTAAGAAAATTCCAGTTTTATTTTTTATTATTGTCATTCTGGAATCTTCTTGATATATATATTGTATTTTATATGTTTTCAAATATCTGCCTACGGATCAAAATAGGTTTTTTAATAACTCAGTGTTTAAAAATCATTATGGGATTAAAAGAGCCAGAATGACTAAATCATCATCAATTCAGTATAAGCCAGGATAGCATTTAAATTACTCTTGATGTCAACTATACATGTGACTATGTGTCATTTTATGATTTTGAAATTTGCTATCCATCATGTCGTTAATCTTTAATGAAATTATGGTTATTTGTCCTTGTAAAGGTTGAGTTTTATGCTCAAGAATGTTCCCCAGAAACACCGTTGAGATGTGACGTTGGAGATATTTCTGGTCGTTTGGGTCCTATCTCCATAGGAGAGAATAAATATGTTCTTATTGATAACAACCTTCCTTTAAGTAAGTTTGAAGCTTTAATTTGTATGTATGTTGTGTAGATTAAAAGAATACCTGGCTGTGTATAATGTAAATGGTACTAAAAGTAATGTATTAACACATGAAATTATTTAAATTTACAGGTGGGCCTGCATCAGTATTAGGAAGATCTTTGATAATCCACACGGGCAATAGAGGAGGGGATCGTTTATCATGTGCCAATATTGATCCTGATAAGGATATCATTAAATATGCTAATATTCGTAAACTCAACAATTTCCTTATGTAAGTCGTCCTTTTTTAATCCCTTTTTCCAGGTATTAGAATCTTAAATTAGAAAATAAGATTTCATTTACGAGGGAGAATGAGGGAATTTCATTGAATTTTTGATCATTTTATCGAAATTGTGTCAAATTTAAGTTTACATGTGGATTATTAAGTATCGTTAGATACTTTATGTGAACGTTCATGGTGTCCGATGTCTGATGTCCGATGTCCGATGTCTGTTAAGACGCTTACTCACCATACAATCAAGTTTTTCGAATTCGGTTTTCCCATATG
>JAQGBU010000197.1:0-48048 GCA_034698605.1 Isotoma decorata
TTTTGGGTAAAGATAGGAAAGACAGGATCGGTTATTTTGGCAAATTTTTGGGGATAGGAAAGATCGGAAAATGGGCACAGTCTGAGCCTCTCTGAATGAGAAGATCAGTCTTGAATATTGCAAAAGAACTGAGAGAACGGTCGAGCAAAAGTCCCATCTGTGTCTGAAGTGCAATAACAATATTTACACAACAACATGCACATTAAAGTTTTTTCAAAAAGCTTTTGGTTCTGAATAACAACTTTGGAGAAAAATTTAGGTTGAGATGCAGGGGTTGTTGTGCATCGTTTTTTTAAATTAAGGTGTTTTTCAAAAGCCTAGGGAATATATTAGTATGTATAAATGTGTAAATATTTTCTCGACACGGGTTTCTTCCGTAACTCTCTTACAAGGTGAGATTATTGTCATCGGTAGTATTGGACACAGGCAAGATGTTATTTGCAGAAAGAATCTTCCTTTTTTCTTTCTTTTTCTGACCTGAAACATTGAATGAATTTGTGATAGAGTTTAAACCTGAATGAATTTTAGGAGAACATTTGTGAAGTACCTCCTTCTAAGTCTTTGGATGGAAATCAATGAGGGTGTTCATAATTTTATACTTTTTGACAATAAATAATTATTATTATGTTTTTGTAATAAAACTGAGTGATTCAAATACATTGGTTTTAATATTTCAAATCAGAATATAAAGAAGTAGGTACTTTGAACAGTGGGCCATTTTTTCATGAAACCGCCATATATCTTCCATGATTAGTTAAATAATAAGTGCATATTTCATAAATTCTCTTAATAAACTTAGGATACATGAAAGAACTACAATGTCTTTATTAAGATACCTGGACAAACTTAAAAGTGGGTAAATGCATAGTAGATAAGTAGTAACTATCTTATAAGATTAAAATGGTGATCAATGCTTTTTTGAGTTTGAATAGTACCAATATTATAATGTTACAAAGATGATACCATTTACAGGCAAGTTAAAATTCATTTATACCAAATTCATCAATCGATGCGGCATTTTTGCGCTGCTTCATCCTTGCACGTTTACACGTTGTTTACACGTTTCAATTAGATTAATTGAGCAGAGGCTCGCTCAATTAATCTAATTAAAACGTGTAAACTTAAGCTAGTATAATTAGAAATGGAAAAACTAATTTTAAATTGTCTAGGAATTTTGTTTTAAATTCGGAGAAAGTGTGAAAAGCTGAAGATAAATGCCGCTTTGTTTTGCAGCACACACACAAAATGGGAATTCAAGTGAAATTTTGAGATAAATTATTTCATAGCTACTTATTACAATCTCTTAGGACATGACTTCAGGAAGGACTGTATTTTGTTTGATTTTACTTTTCATGGGGAAAATGGAAAAAGCGTAAATAGATGCTATTGCACGAGCAATTTATCTGAAGACAAAGAGCAAATAAAACTAAAGTCAAACAAGAAAGTACATCTTGCACTGTCGATTCTCAATTGAAGAAGATCCTTTTCTAAACCTTGAATTTTTTGCACGTTCATACTATTTGTTCCGTTTTGCTACCATGCAATTTAATGTAGAAGTGTCCATTTACAAATGTGGCTTGGCTTAGTTTTTTGCAATTTTCTTGAATTCATCAAGCATTAATTACTTCTTATGATATTCCTTCGGTAGATCTTAGCAGGCCTTATTGTAAGATGATTGGTCAAACGCCTTGGTTGCTAAAAGTTTCAGAAAATGTTTTTCCGATATTAGTCAAAAGTTTAAGAAAAAATTCCTTCAAGTAATGAATGAACAGTCCTTGAAAGACATTAATAATGTTTGTACACAAAATGAAGTCTTGCAGCAATTCTCTGTAGAGTATTTACGTTTACTTCAAATGTTGCTTATCTCTCATATGTTATGTATTATAAAGGTCAATGGGTATTTTTCTCTTTCTACTTTTTCAATAGATTTTAACTTTTATCCACTTGCTGGTTGGCTCAATTTAAAGTTTTCAAATAAATTTTCAGGCTTAGTTTAGTTAAGTTTGTCTTTATATTACAGTGTCAACAGATTATAGCACTGATTTTCAGTACTGATTTGCATTTCCAGATACTTCCACATAACCTTAATTAAGAAAATGCTAAGAACCTGATTTAAGACATTATCAATAGAACATGGTTTTTTTCAAATGAATAAAATTTATAATGCTTAAAAACACTCACTTTTCCGATTTCAGACAAAAACTAGCTAGATTCTTAAGTCGAAGTTGTTTGATATTTGTTTTATGAAATTCAATTCCATAAAAGTTGTCCAGTCCGGAGTATTTGTATAGATACAAGAGCGTATTTAAAATCTTTTATAAAGTATTGCAGAAATTCATATTCTTATTTTGTTTTAAGATATATTAATTGTAAAGCCTTATACTTATACAAGATTTCGCCTTGTATCTTTTTGCACCTTGCCTGCTTTGACACGCGTTAAAAAACCCCCTGACGTTTCTACGAACTTAAGTTTTATACTGGGTTTTGAACTACTTTCGCCCACGTTTTTAGGTAAACAAAATCATTTAAAACTTGTAGAATACTCGGAAACCCAATTAATAGACGTACAAAGTATAATAAGTGTACATTTCAGTTTGGCTGTTCATTCATAAGACAGGGTAGTCCTTTCGAGAGTGAAAGTTTGAAAGAAAAGAAGTTTCTTTTCTAGATGAAAATGAGAAATAAGGCAGAAGGAAATAGTAAACTTCTAAGTGTGTATTTTATCCATAATAATACAAAAGAACAATAAAAAGTATAAGAAGATCATTATTCATTTTTAAGTATGACGTTGACAAGAATCTTTTTACAAATTAAGTTTTCTATTATAAAGATTCTTTTACTACTACTAGAAGCAGTAGTAGTAGTACGAGCTATCCATTAATAATGAGGTTATGCCTTAATATACAAAATTAAGTGTAGAAGGAGACATTAGTTGAGGCAAATAATAATAATACTTAATCTTTGTTGTAGAAGAAATTGTATCATTTTAATAAGCTGCTGTAACTACATCAAAGGAAACTGAAAATATCCTTGTAAGATTTTAACGAATCTTTCTTTTGTGACAAAACCTAACGTATCTAGTAATATGATGGTAAGACAAGATGAAAGGATGGAATTGTTTAAAATAATCTGTGACTTGGTTTAAACGGTCCGGAAAGGACTGAGAGACTGGAGAGGGATTGGATGTATGAATTTATGTCTAACAAAAGGTTTAAGCTATTTCATAGCTCTTCAACTTTTAGTACAACCTGTCGTTATAGAATGGGAAAATGAGGCTAATTAAGGCACATGCCGGAAGAGCAATTATGTCACTAACAAAACAGAACTCTTAGTAAAACCAAGTAAGTAGAAGTAGGTATAAATTTGACCACCTGATTTATAAAAATTTCTAAAAGTTAAATGGAGAAATTCTAAGTATTTTCAAAAGTAGTTTGCTATAAACTGTAGGTCCAAGTCGAAATAAACTAGGTCATCTAGTATAATGAAAGCAATCAGTTGAGTGCTTAATATTTAAGTATAAAAAAACTTTTGTCTCTTGCAAGAAGTAGATGATTATTCATAAACTAGATTCCATTAGGGTTTCTTCATTGAGATGAGTTCTAGAACGAAACCAACGAAGCCAGCCAAGCCGAAACCCCGTGCCCCAGCTGAATAATTAACCAAGAGTCCTTTAAATTATTTCAAATCTCTCATATTTTATCCTTTTAAGCGAGTGAAAACATATTTCAAGAAAATAGGTGAATGTGATTAATGTAAAAAATTGGTCATAGGAGAAATAAATATATATGTAGGTTCATGAAAGTTTAACCATCAAGGGAGAAAAGTGCTAAAATAGATAATAAGTTTGCTAAAAAGTGAAAAAGCTGTTTTTAGGGATTTTGGAATTACGAAGGGAAAAAAGAGAATACACTAATGCCCACTGTTTCCAACCCAACCCAACCTTACCTTACCGTGAGCGAAGGTGTATCTTTGTTCTTTAAGTACTTGTTAATTGGCAATATCTTCTACTTTAATTTAACAAATCTGCTAAATAATAAGTATTAGTTTTAGGTAGACTTTTTTCCCCATCCACTACTTCAGACTGTAGTAATAGTAATCCTATTATTCTAGTTTTAGTAGACGTCTAGAATTTATTTTGTTCCTACTAGTTGTTTAAATTGTGGTGTGAGGGTCCGGAGTCCGGAGTAATAACGTCCGCGTCCCAGTACATCGGGCTTTGTTGTCAGCTTATAATATTGTACTTAGAAATTCTTCTAATACATCCCCCACTACAAAGGCTCCCTATTACTTAGTAAATTGGCTAGGCTTTTGGATTCGTTTATATACAACGTGGTGCAATATTTGGTAACGTTTATCTTTACAAGCTTAGGATAAATTTCTGTATGTGGCGTATGTTCTTGCCTTGGGAAATTTGAAGAATTCAGCGAGCGTTTCCACAAGTTTGTCTTTGTTTGTGAGTGTGACAGGTTGACATGTCGAGTCATATTAAAAGGGAAACCAACTTTGAAATAATAATATTTTACTGGAGTTCATACTTTCACTTTTATTTTATTGCTAGGAGAGAAAGTAATTGCATGACTTGCGAGGCTGGACAGCATGGTGAGTTGGTGAGTGCATTGACTGGAAGGACTGAAAGCACGTTACATTGACAAAACTTGTGTGTGTCATATTTGGTGTACATTTTATACGACATGATGAAACCAGTTTTTTATTCAGAGGATAAGACGAAGGTGTTCCATAATGGTCATTTAGTTTTAAATTCAAGTTTGTTTTGTTTCTGGGTTTGATTTAGGAAGACAGTTTTCTTTATGTAATAATGAATCATGAATTATAAAAGTATAAGAGCAAATGGGAAGAGAAAGATAACTTTTTGAAGAGTTTAGGTGCTTCTTTTATAGGATTCATCCAAAGCATGGAAACGCAGTGGATTTCGAGAGTTTTGAGACAATTCCATTTGGGACTGTCCCCATTTTCAGGTTTTCAGAAGTTCATTGGAAACTTGACTTTTGACACCTGTATGTAACAAAGAGAGACAGGAGAAACTAAAATTCGGGAATACAAATAGCGTAATTTTGTGTTCATTGATGTGCTGTACAGACTATAGTGACTGGTTTGTCTGCCCTCAAGCGTATTGACTTCTTTTCTTGCAGTCCCCTAATGAGAAAACTGTTTCACGTTGCATATCCTAGTTCTTCACAAAATGTCTAGTCAACATGTTTTTCTTGGAAAGTTCACGGATAGTGCTTACCAATGCATCACAGCCCTTCCAGTGATCCGAATGAATATGTCAAATTCAATAAGCGAGTTGTATTTTCTAAAAAAGTGTCCATAAAGCACTAGAGGAGTTAAATATTAGCTAATTTGCCATGTGAGTGAATGATCGGGTAGAATATAGAGACGTGAGAATCTATGGATTATTTGACAACGTTTCCATCCATAGCAGTGGCAGTCTTGACCTTCAAGACATCCTCAACTCCATTGGTCCATAGCAAAAAATGACCCAATTGTATTTTTCAAGATTGAATAAGATTTATTTCAGTGTCTCAAACGGAATGTGGAATAGTACATTACATGATTTTAGTAAATTCTAAAGTAAAAATGCGCTTTTGCATGTTTTTTATTAACATCAATCATTCTCATTAACATTTATATTGAAACTGCTCACTTTAGTATAAACCTAAGAGAAATAATTTATTGGGATGGAGGTCAGAACTGAAATAAATAGAACATTATTCTGCTCTTTGTGGGTTATTTCTTCGAATTCAATAAGTATGTTGGACAAGTCGACTCCCACCAGTTTGGACGAACGTCATAGCTTAAACATTTAGTCAGTTGCTGTGTAAGGTTTTCTTGACTTTGTCCAGGCAGTCGAGGTGCGATTTGACCAATGATATTAATCATTGGTTTGGACAGGAAGTTTTTTTTATCTAAGGAAAAGTCGTATTAAATTGGGCCGCATCAAATCTGCATTAGTTTGTGTCTGAGGTAAGCCCTTCATAGGTGAATAGACAAGGTAACTCGAGATGAGAATGGACAGCCCAAAAGTAAAGAGTAAAAAATACTCGTAGATAGCAATTCCATTAAAATTCAGATTTTTGAATCTTCTTCTGCTAGACCCATCTCGATTCCCTTTTTCCTGGAAAATCTACTTAATAGGATTGTTTACGATTTTAATAACAGGAACACTCAAAAAAATAATAATCCAGAGGGAAACGTATGGAGGTACGGAGTCAGTAGTAAAAATGCTAGAAGCGACATAAAACGCAACATAATATGGTCTAATCCCTTACATTCTCATTAACTCATTACCTTTTATAATGAAAGATGAATATGATTTGTGAATCTTTAACAAGATTGTAAAGCTTTTTCTATAAAAGGGTTGCAGAAAGGAATTGCTTGTACACAGTAAAAACAGGTAGATCACTAAAAGGAGAATTTAGAGATATTAACTTTTCTTCTTTTAATTTATAATTTAGAGGAAAATGCCGAATCCAAAGGATTTCTTGAATTCTCCGTTGTACATTTGTAAGGAGTGGTTTACTTATTTCAAGGAGTATTTAGGTTTTTAGGAAATCTACATACAGGAGCGGAGGTAAAAATGAGGAGAGTAGACTCAAATATGTTTAGTTTAATCATTCTTTAGTGTGGACAGATTCCAATCCAGACTTTTATTTATTTTTATTCAACTGCAGAATGTCCTATGTTTCTTCCCGTTTCTTTGATTCCTTTCATTTAGTTAGAATATATTTTGTGAAAAAAGTAATTTATTTTTTTCATGCATTTTTGAGAGTGAATAAGTAATGAGCTAATAATTCGTAGATATGAAATTTATTTAACTTTATAATGGATCTAACTACTGTGAACTGCCTGAATAATAAAGTATTCTGCTTGAATTTGTTTTCTGATAAAAATTTGCATGTAATTCTACTCTTTGGTGTTTATCAAGCACATTTCCGAATAAGAATAGAGCAGTGTGTTGTATTATTTACATTTCTTATTTCTTTTCTTCCCATCATTCCAGCTTTCCCAATATGAATAAATATGTTTTGTATATATTACCACAATGCTATTTACTTTGGATGCAAGTAGAAATTCAAACCTTCTAGTGCTCTAGTTTTTTCCAGAATGAGGAAGAAGAAGATGAAGAAAAAGCTTTGAATTACATTCTGAGAAGTAGGGTGTAACTTGAGGAGCATAACGAGTTGAAGTATATGTCACTCAAATCTCCTTGCAATGGAAGGAAATTCATTAAAACTCGGTTATTTATATTTTATGTAATTTTGGGAAAATTTCTTGCACAGCAAACAGATTTTTGCTAATTATAATAAGACATTTTTTATAGTGCTTGAAATCTGATGATTTGAGTGAGATTTGGAAATAAATTAAGTATGAAGTAGCAATTTGCAACAGGGTTCTTAAAGTTAAGTAAAATGTTATTATGATTATGATTATTTCCATTAAAATTATAGCAGAATCAGGTATCCGGTTCCACTTCGTCTCAAAGATGATCTAATTATTTTTTATTAATATCATGCCATTTATGTTCTGTTTCTTGCGATCGGATTCAATCATCTGAGAAATTTGCTGCATTTATATTTAAATGAGCTTTGCATATGACAAGGATTGTTCCTTGAAAAGAAAAATACTGAATTGCGTTTTTTAACAAGCTATTAGTATAGAAAGGAACATGTAGATGAAAAATTGTGCATATTATAAAGAAAATAAATTTAATTATTATTATTATTATATGATAACTTTTTTTTTTACTAAAAATCTTAAAGAAGGGAAAGAGATAGATGCACAGGTTGATTGATAGTTAGATAGTCAAAAAGATAAAGCCTTACCCTGAATTATCTGCAATATTTAATAATCAAAAGCAACATATTATCAATTTCAAATAGCTAAGATGTTTTACAAGTGCATATTACATTGTAATGAAAATTCTTAGAATTTTTCTAATAGAAAATTCTGCTAATTTCCTTCATCCTATTTTTAAGGATGTTGCACGATAATAAGTTTGATAAGTTATAATATTGTATGATTTTTCTTAGCATCTTTTGCTTCTTGGAAAAAATGTCAATTAAATTTACAAGGGTAGGTTTATATTTTTTTCATTTTTTAATTACTTTGAACTTTTTCTCTCTTGTCCATTTGGGCTCACTGTTGCTTCTTTTCAAGTGTGAAATATCCGATGCCAAGAAAAAGTTAGTAACAAAAAATGTCCACACCTGGATCTGTTCACGACCTTAAAACTTTTTTGGCTGTTAAGATGACAATAAAAACTAATTTTTCTGTTAGGTTTTTTCTACGATATTTTCTACGAAAATGTTGGCCACAGAGGCAGTTTGTGCGTCTAATTTCTAATAGTCTAATGATGAAACTAAAGAAGGGAAAAATGCAATCTTCATGTAATTTGTAAGGTCACAAAGCAAAGGAATTTATTATACTGTACAAAAAGAGAATTATGAGACATACGACAATTTTAAGTCGTATGATACGACTTAAGATTAGACGTTTGACATATGGACAATGAATACAAGAACGGCAAAAAGTCTTTGTGACGATCAAAGAGCAATCCATGTTTCCTTATTTGTGAGACTTATTTACTCAGTTTCCGGTGTACCTGAGTTTTGAAGATTTCACTTGTTAATTACACCTAGTTCGTTGCAGTTTTGTTTCAAATAAGCTTCAGCCTGTATATATTATGTAAGGAAATATTTAATGTTTTAGACAAACATTTTTTATCATTTTATATTCCATGAAATGAATTTCACTAAATAAATGAGTTAAGGAAATTTATAAAGGATCCGTTTTACTCACCTTCAGTAGGTGCACTTCATTCAGGTTTGTTAGGTTTTGGTTTGTTTCCACACATCCAAAGTTGGACTTTGACATACCCTTACCTTTTATATTACCTCATTGGACATACCATAGCTGTGTTTGGATGAAAACGGGAATTTGTTGATAATTCTATCCGTGGCAGAGTTTCAAAATGATATTGCAATATTGAGTGAGCAAAGTGAAAGGAAATCTATCACCTCGGCTTCATCCATCCGCATGAGTTAAGATTAATCAAACCAAAGATGTAGATACCATTCAAACTATCCTTATATTCATAATATTATTATAGAAGTAATGTGCATAGGGTGTTGAAATGTATGAATTAGAAAACCAGGTAGGGTTTATCATACAAGCCCATATATATCCATGGGCATAATATTGCATTTTTGAGTTTTTTTGTCATTTTTTAAACTTTTAATATTTACACTGCACCAAGGTTGTTTAAACTTGTAAAATTCAATAGTACTATTTTGGTACTTAACAAGTTTAATAATGTGATTTTGAGATTTTTAGTACATAAGGTTTCAAGCAGATGTGCTTTTTATTAACAAAATACTGCCTAAGAGCCTACTGCCTACTGCCAACCCTTTGTAAAATATATTGAGTTAAAATCTACAATTGAAAGATTGTCGACTTTGGAAATAGCAAAGCTTTGTGTTGTATAAGTTATTGATCATATTCAAGGCTTTTCTGCTCAAATTTGCTTTCTTGCTTTGTGTGTTTGAAAAACATATGTCTTGGAAATTTCATTTGACTCTTAAAAAACAAAGAAAAATTCTTGAAGAAATTCAAATTCCATTTGAAGTTAGCCAACAATAGAAGGATATGAGAAGATCTTATTAGTGTGGACGATATACTTAGAGTATAACGAAGATGATAATTTTTGAGTTGTCAATGCTAGAGCAAAGAATTTGTTTTTGAAATCCTCTGAACATTGGCACAATAGATAAATTCCTTCGAAAAGTATGTATATAATTCAGAAAGAATAGCTACATTTTGTATAAAAAGAAATGAGGACTATTTGATTTTTAAAAAATACCCTTCTTTAGCTGGATGAAAAGAAAACCTCATTTTATTTAAGGGCAATCGAGGAAAAAAAGGAAAGGCCTTCAGATAAACCTGAATTTAGTCCAACCTTAATTAAAGCATGGATTTAATTTTGAAGCGCAGTTAACTTTATTTTCCCACTTAATCTCGTAAAAGTTTATTTTTGTTTACTTGTGTTGCCTAAATTCTTTAGTAAATATTTTGGCATATTTCTAAGTGACTTAAATATTTCAAATCGTTGGGTGGAATTCATTGAGGATTATTCCTGTGTAAACTTTCAGACATTTATTAATCAAACGATAAAGAAGACCTTGTACCAAAAGATTAAAGGAAAGAAAGCGGATTTTTCCTTTATAAAATGCTTATGCTTTTGCCAATAATGAAAAATGAATCTGACTACTGTTGGGAAGAAAAACTTTTTTCATTCATGTTCATCACACAGTTGAAAAATAGACAAACTTTAAAATACTAATAAGCGTATTCCTACTGATTCCAGCATCAATATTCCAACTGCATCACCACCAATATTGTCTTCTATTAAAAAAAATGTTCTACTAGTATATTTTGATAGTCTATTTCGTGGCATGGGAATCAGTTTGGATAATCCTTAATTGTTTGTTTCGGGCAATATTATTATTTGTGTAAAACTACTTAACAATTATGCCTAAATGAAAAGGATGATTCTTAATAGATCTTCCTTAAAATTCCACTGATGCTTTATTAGTAGTTAAAGTTAGTATTTTATTTAAGGTATCCTATCCTCATTTTGTATGCTTGAAATCATATACTAATAGATTAGATCCCCCACCATCAAAATTGAAATCCTTTTCCATGTTTAGATTTCCCAATAAGATCGAGACTGAGGTGCACGCTTTGAATTTTATAATTGTTTTAATAATACTTCACGTAATTTATGAAGCATATAACTACTACTTTAAATTAATCAGCCATTTCGATCACAAGTTGGGTAAAAAAAGCGTTTTATCTACGATTGATTTTATCCAAGCACGTTTCAGCCCTTTAATAAAGAAATAAAAACGAAAACCCTGTGAAAAAATAAAAAATAACAGTGCAGTAGATATAAAGTGTTCATAAATTAGTGTCTCTAGTTTGCTTTGAAAATTGAGGTGTGTAAAAATAGGAAGCGCATGGTAATAATTATTAATTTTGGTGCCTTTTTGTATGTTCAGAACCCAAATTTTAATACACATTGATCTTTCATTCTCGCACACGGGTGGGGTTAACACAACTAATAAGAAATTTACTTCGCAGATGCAGTTATTACTACTAAAAATGAAAAAAAAACTTCAATGTACCTTATGTCACTTCATTTGTGATAAGCCCGAAGCGATCGTTTCTGTTTCTTTTTTGTGTAGTTTGGTGTTTAGGGTTTTGAATGATACGACGCAACGTGCTAGATCTAAAAAACCCAAAAACCAAAAATAAAGCATCTTTGCTTGTTTTAGGTTTTATGTAGAATATTCGTATCGTAATGATAATCGAGGGGAAAGCTCATTTTCCCTTGCTTCATTCTGATTCATAAGAAACATCTTGAAGGATATTGAAAAATCTTGTCACGACTCAATGGAAGAATTCCTTAAGGCTTTATAAGTCAAATGGTATCAGATCTATTGAAATTCTCTAAGGACAAAGTGTTGACAGAAAAAATAAAATAAAAAACTCTTCAAGGTTTTATATGAAAAACAATCAACCTTTATTTATTTTTAGGACTCACTACTACGCACACCAAGGTAAAATAATATTATTTACCAAATTGGGTTTAGTTTGCGTCACCCACTCGGTTGTAAATCGACCCTACTGCCTACGCAACGTTCCAAAGCCCCTTTGATAAAAACTTCCTACAGCTCTGTCAAAAGTTGAACATTGTTTTCAGTCCTTGATTAGTAAAATCCCCAATGGGTACTTGGGTACATTTTCGGCTAACTTTTTCTCTATAGTCCACAGATATTTGAAATGAATGTTGATGATACGATGATGCCGTTCTAGATTACTCAGAACAAGCGGAGAGAGAAAATGAAAGTGAAAGGATGATTGTCATGCAATCAGTTTTGCTTGGATGTAATAATAATAATGATAATAATAATAATAATAATAATACAGGCAGCCTTTTGAATAGACTTCATTTAAACATTTCATGTTTGTGTGATTCCTTTGTGAAATGTTTAATCTGGGATGAAAAGGAGTTTATGTCCCTTGGAAAAGGAAAATGTTATGTGGTAGTTGGGGTTTTTTGTACTGACATTTTTATCATTCCATTTTAATGTTACCGTGGATGAAGCCTTTTCAGATAGTTTTTTATACTCGGTTAGAAGATATGGTAATATTGATAAGGGATGCGGCAATTTATATAAAATATTTCAGTATGTGGTCCAGTCTCTGATTTTATTACGGAAATTTCTGTTTTGAAGGTGCGTACTTTGTTGATGTTTGGATAGAATTAGCCATTCCAGCGCCCGCATGTGGTGCAAAAAAGGAAAATGGCAATTAGCAATGAACTCCTCATTTTTAATAACTTGAAACTCCGATAAACCTTTGTTTAACCCCCGGCTTAAATACTCGAACCCCATGGACCTTGTTTTAATCATCCATTATTTATAATAATTCTTAGTGGACTCCCTCTTAGTGGAAAAAATTCTTGGTTTGATAAAATACGAAAAGCTATAATTACTAATTAAAATACCATTTTCAACAGCTTTGTATCAAGTTACTTTTAATTTTCGTAGATTTAAAAAAAAGTCGAATTGTACTATTTTAATTGATTAATTTGTAAGTTTACATTTTAAATTAAAAGTATTTTTAAATTCAGATTTTTTCAACGGTCGAAAATGATATACCTACATTTCTTTTTGAGATTTTGAGTTCTCAGTATTTGTATTTACCAATATCGTAACCCTGTATTTTTGGTTTCCAAAATTGGCAACGATTCAATTGTTAATTCAACATTAATTTTGAATTTTTTAGACATTTCCAAAGAAAGAAAAGGCGCTACCGTTGTTGTAGTTATATGCAAGGGAATTCTAACAAGTTATTTGAAAACAATTTGAGATGAAAAATGAGAGAGAAGATGCAAAAAAACTTTCTACGTATATACCCAGGCAAGGATCAATTCTCACTTCCGATTGTATAACGGAATACCCATCTTAAGTGTGTTTGTAAATATTTGATATTTCAGAGAGACATTGGTGCCCAAGGTTTAACCAAGTTTTTTTGCATTTTGATCAGATTTTGGTTTTTAAGAAGTTGCAGTAAGATGCAAGATGCAGTATGGTTGATTTCCGGCTGTGAGAAATACCTACCTTCTGGGTTGTTTAAAGCATTTTGAACCCTTAAAGCAATTTCAAAGGTACATTTGCATTCCACCTGTGCCCCTTCCACCTTGAGTATTTTGTATACGTTTCCCTCGTCACACTTTTGCATTTCCTAAAAATCATAAAAGTAAAGGTGTGCTTTAGAGTAGCTTATATTTCTCTATAATTACGCAAATTTATATTTCCACTCTGGTTCTTTCTAATTTCTGGTTCTATTGTCACTTTCTCTTTAGTTTGTATATTGGTTAAAACACCGTAGATTACAAATTCGTACGGCTTCTGTATTGTTTCAGTAAGTTTTAATTTATTTGTCTTCCTCACATTCCGACCTTGCCGTAATTTGAGTGGATTATTAAATGTAATAAAGTTTTGTGACTACATTTCAATGGTCTTTTAGTAAATGAGTTTTGTCGTTTTGTTTTAATTTTGAGCTGGAATAACACAAGTCTTTTGTTGGTTTCTTACTATTATTTGTTGTTTCTCATTAGCAGAATAATACCTGGACAATTATTTTCAATAGATTAATTAATATTAATGCATAGAATAGCAAATACAGCTCATTTATTTTCTTTGGAATTACTTCAGTATTGTATTTCAAATCATGTTTTATTATTTACGTTATCATGTACGGAAAATGGGGTTTTCACTTTGTTACATTGAAATAAATCTGTCATTGTTTTCTAAGTAATTTCCCTTTGTACATCAATGTGGTTTCTCTCTGTCTAAAGCTCATACTATTATTTACTGTAAAATATAAGTTTTATATGATATTTGATCATGATGGTTGCAATTGTGTTTAATATAAAAGAAAAGAAAACCATGATGATTGTTTCATATTTATGAGAATGTTTCGTGTATGCTGAAAATGATCGAATATCTGTGATGAAAATGATTTTATAAGAACAAAAGATTCCTTTCACTTTGAGATTTTATTAATTATCCATTTCGTACTATGTGTTCATCCACTACTAATGTGATTTCTATAAATAAATGTTTAAATTTGGGGAAAATTGATACCTTGCTAACGAAAATATAAGATTATGACAGAAGTCTATTGTTGAATAATAATAGCTGTATTATTATTACCATGAACTTGAAGGTTTCCGATTTGAAATGTATTCCATCCAAGGCCGAGGTCAAAGGATGCATCGAAATATCTCATTTCCTATCCAGGAAAGTAAAGAGTGCATTTGTCATTTATGAATTCACATGGCAAAGCCAAATGCCATATTTATGCAAGTACCTAACTAGATTGTAGAATTACCTGTATAAATAGCACCCTGGCCTTGTTGTGCTGTATTACATTTGATTCTTCAAGTTATTCAGTCGATCAGAGTTATTTTTTCAGTCGCATTTTGTTCTGGAATATTTATAAGCTCATTATTAATTACTTCTATTCGAATTTTCATAGTTTTAATTGTCCATTTCTGTTTCTCTATTAAGCTATTTCAGCCTTGAATACATTTTTGCATGGTATTAATAAAATAAATGTAAATTCTTGTGGCAGTAAAAGGCTTGTTAGCCTAATTTTTGCAAGTTAATGATAGTGATAAAGTTTTGTTCAAAAGCTGCAGTAGATGGAAAATTCAGAAAGTAGTAGATAGATAGATTCAGCAGATCAACTAAAAGTAGTTGTAAAAGCCTTGAACACAGCAAATTTCATACATCTATCTGTATTAAAGGACTTATAATTTAAAAACTTTATATAAAATATATTTTATTAAGCTATTTATACATACCCTACACGCTTGGAATGCAAAATTTATCTCATTCGTGTCACTCACAAGGGAACCATAAATACATAAAAAATAGAGCCAATGTAATTTCAAGGTTAAAAATATTTAATAAGTTTTTGACTAGCCGAGGTTTCAAGGTTGATGTTCTTGAATGAAGCCATACTGACAAGTTATAATTTACTAGTAGTATTTTGAATTATCTAACCTCACCGGTGTTGACAGTTATCGGGTGTGTGTATGTGGTTAGCATTTATTACTTTGCCAACTCCATTAAAACTTACAATTTCATTCAACTTATTTGGTATGTATTCAACTGCCGTTGAATACTCATGAGAATGATTTTAATAGTCTTTCCAAAGATTCCGCCTGCGATTTGGAAAATACAGTTCAATAATAATAAATGCATGATACTTGTACAGTATAAAGTTGACATTAGTTTATACCTAAATAACTGTTCATTATTCACGTGATTGAGTCTTTAAAAATTTATGTTTAAATAGAAATGGTCCTGAGTTTCTATGAGCATGAAACATTAAAGAATAAATAGTAACACGGAATCAATGAAACAGTTCAAAGTTTATTAGGGGGTCATGAGGTCAACAGGACAAATAATATATGTACAGAAGCGAAATGACAAGACTGAACTAGCGACTGAATGGGACCAAGAAGACAGAACTCCAATCGACCGAGTCAAGCTTTTCTTTACTTACTTTGGGTATTTATTTGGAAAGTCTCTTACATAAATGAGATACGTTTTGATTTGATGATAGCATCAATTCTAACAACACAGTTGCTCAATCGAAATTCCAATTTCCTTTGAAACTCCTCTCTTTGATGAATGCACTTGTCTAGAGAACAGAGACAAGAGATCACATAGAACTATGACTTTGCCACAAAATTCTCTAAATGCGACCGAGGTAACATTCTAATAAATAATTTTTAACATGTTTGATGAATTCAACCACCAAGAGAACATTTTAGAATATGTAGCACAATTTATTGAAGAAAAATGTCTTTCAAATGTTTTAAATAATGTTAAGGCTTTGGTTGGCATTTTCTTGGTTATTTTTACGGTATAAAGAGGTAAAGGGTTGCATACAAATTATGTTATAGGATTTCATTCGATTTCTTCTGATCTATACGATTTTGGCAAAGTCCTAGACTAGTTGGGTGGATTTTAAGGTAGGAAATGGTTAAGATCAAAAGATTGTGGTTCTTCTGGAGAAAAGGATCGGAGGGGGTCACTACAGGATGTCCTTTCTCGACGTCAGGCCCACATTATGTAATCACCATCTTATTTAAGCTCCTGAATCTGTCGTCTTAAATGTCTAGAGGCGAGTTAGACTTTAAGCTGGGAAAACATTATTTGTAAACTATTTCTAACTTTGCTCTCATCACCTTCTTTGATAATGATTTCCCAGGAGATACTAAAGAGTATGTGTTATTCCATCTCAAAAGTAATTTAGGTATTTCTAAATTTGCTAAATTTTACGCATTCATCTCCTAATACATGTCCTCTTTTTAAGCCCTTTACACTCGGTGTGTTTTCAGCATTACATGTTTTATTCTTGTGGTAAAATGCTACTATAAGTTAATGAATCTGCCACCTACACATTCTTTCACTCGCGTAGTTGTTCACTTATGTGGGTTTCCTTTGTTGAATAAAGAATTTACGATTATATAAATGCATGAATGAAAGAACACCTAGATACTCCTGAATATATTATAGGTGTTGTTTAAACAGCACAGATAATAGTGGTAGTTTGTTTGCCTTGTACAAGGATTTGGGAATTACATTTTTTGGTTTATTTGGGATTAATTAGTGGATAAAATTGGAAGTTATTTTTAAAGAATAGTTAAACATCAGAGGAATTGACTCCCATGATACTGAATTGTTGTGAAATCTTGTTACATAAATAGTGATAGTGTAGAGGAATAAATACATATAGTTTAAAAGGAGAAATAAAAACAATTATCATGGGGTTCGGTTGGTTGCTTTGCATGCTGCCTAATGTAACTAAAAGAGTGTATTTTGTGGTTAAGACGAGACGGTAAATGTGTGGGTTGAAAAGCTACAAGATTCGTTTAGTGGCTTCTCCTAGATTAAGCTAAGAGTTTGATTAATTACAGCAAGAGATTGCTTACTTTTCTGATAAAACAGCATTTTATTAAATGATTGACGGTCTAAATACAAGCTTAAACCAAACTTGTGTCCTTGAGACAAAGAAACTATAAAACAATCAGACTGGCTGATTACGTCACTAGACAAAGTTTCAGGAAACCAGGTAGAGTGAAGTCAAATTAATGAAGAAGGGTTCTAAGAAGAAATAAGGTGGTCACTTGAAATAAAAAAAGCGATGAAAGATTAAAAAGACAAGGAATTGCAATAATGTACTCAATGAAATGATTCATTGAGTGTATCAAACGCTATAATGATTCTTAATGATGGTTGCAGTGTGACTTTCTTACAGAAAAGTTTTATTGTCTCCTTGAAACAATGTGATATTGTTGTATAACTAGCTGCATGTTAACCAACTTTAGCTTTTTTTAGCTAATTTGAAATTATTATTCTCGTGACCGTGTAAGGGCTTAAAGTATCGGCATCGGTACTATATAAGGAGATTCGGTACATGTTGCGTTGTCCTGTTATCGTCCATCTTGGTTGACGACTTGTTCTAAGTCCAGCAATAGTAGTATAATTGTATGTCGTATAATGTCAAATACCCTATAAATTTAACTATTTTTGTCCTAGTTTTGACTAAAGGGACCGAGTAAGACAAAGTAAAAGCAGTGGAGCTTACAGCTCTGTACTTTCTAGTAGAATGAGTAAACTCTTTGGTTACACTAGTACTATTACTACTGGAAAAGAAAACAAGAAAGTCACGTACTTTTGTTCTGTCAGATAGAAAAGCAAATGGGAAGTTTGGAAGTAGTGAATAGAAAACAAGTACAACTGTTTATTTGGACTGTTTAAAAGATCAATACATTAAGCATTATAAATTTTATATGAATGATGATGACTTTAGTGTACATGTACATGTTACAGGGGCCTGGGGAGAAGTGCTGTGCTATCATTGTGGCTGGATGTGGAAGAATCCCTTAGCTGGACACCTTCCCTCTACCATTGGCAGGGACGATATCTGCCGTCCTGAGAATTTCATGCCGGAAATTGCGCACAAAGAATACTGTTCCGATGGGTGCATCGTCATGATTCTTTACGAAAGTGGTAAGTCACTATTTCCTGTCCGTACTACTCATCTCAATTTACTTTACTTCCTACGTCGCAGAGTAATTAATTCATGGAAAACTGGATTAACTATGATCAAAGTGAATAAGACTAATGCCTAAGTTGTTTTCCCCTTGGTTCTTCAGCACTTTCTCAATAAGTTTGTTTTCAATAGGATCAAGTTGTTTGTTTTTGTCTTTTGTAGCTTGCATAATCCCTAGAATGAGGATAAACCGCAAATATCAATTAGTAACCGCTTTCATGTAATTAATGTCTAAAAGGATTGAAATAAGGGGGTTTGCTTTGAGTAGTACTTTGATGGGATTATTGCTGGGATCCTTCATTAACTTCTGAAATTGACTCATGAAAGCATGGTGAAATTCATAAATTTTATATAAAAGTTTAATTCCATGATTTACGGACAGCTTCTAAGCTTGCGTAATATAAACTGAAGTTTTAAGGCTTAAGAAGAGAGAAGTATTATGCGTGAAAGTATTTAAAATTTAGAGTGACTTATATGGAGGTTGCAAAACTCGACATGATGATTACAGCATGGGTAAACAAGACATTTCTCCATTCCTTATCTTTGCGACGCACTGACTTCTCTTTTCATGTCGAATAAACACATTAGCTCATTTATCATGTCATTTGGCTTTTATGAAATTATGAATCTGCTTCTCTGGTCTGTAGTGCCTTCGTTTCCTGAATATTAAGGGAACCTCGACTTCAGAAGAGCTGGTAATGTCAGAGAAAGAAGAACCTAAAATGTACACCATACTATACGACTTGTCATATAGGACAGTATACATAATATGTTATTTTAGAATGAAAGTTACAATTACGTATATATTTATGAAGGGCTAGACTTGGAGCTATGGTTTGGTGAAAATTCACCAAAATAGACAGAACATCTTAAGTACATAGAGATATTATGTAATATCAATCAAACTTTACAGCGTTTCAAATGATTTTGATGTAGGCAATTTACATAAAACTTAGCTTTTGTGTTTGTTATCTGCAGATATGAGTTTCATACCTGCACATCCGCTTACGTAAGAAGTCGAATACTATCACATGAGGCAATTTACGATGTTCTCTTGCAAGGGTTTAGGGTAGTACATATATCACTGAAACGATTGCAATTCGGCAAAGAAGCAATTCGGTTAAAACTCATTTTTGGTACAAAAATTTCCAATTCATAAAGAGGGTTTTGACGTATTATTTTTTTAAATAAAAAAAACTGATTTCGATTGAAAATCGCATTTGTCCAAAATCCTAGATTCCCACAGTACAACTAATTTCAATTTCATTATCGCATTTCAACATTAGCAAATATTTATAACGAGACAAGGATAGAGTTTAGACTTGAATATGAAAAGTGAAAGTAGAAAGAAAAGAACATGAATAATGGCTTTCCTAAGAACACCGATCTTTCAAGTTTCACTTAATCCTTATGTTCACAATCGTCACCATTATACAATGTCTGAATGAAAGAAGAGATCTTGGTGAATTTTCCCTTATTGAAGCTAAGTCTTGCATACCATCTTTAATAAGTTGTTTGTATGGTTCAAGTGAGGTTGAATTAGGAATGATTGCGTAAAGTTCGGTCAGTGTAAAAACTTGCTACTCACAAGAGACACACACATCATCACCGCACTCAAGAATGAGATGACATGAACTTTAACTTTGGGTTTTGCAACTGTCCATAAATCTCATGTGAAGTAGAATACTTCTCTATCCTTGGCATTTTCTAAAAGCAATGTAAGAATGGAAATGAGGATAAGACTTAAAAGATGGACAAAAACAACATGAATGAAAGGGATCTAATTAGCAATATAAGGGCACCAATTGTCCTTGGGTTTTCATAAAAATTGCCATTTTTAATGTTTTTCTTTATTTCTTCTTTATTTTTATATGTATTTATTCCTGTGGATAGGGATGTTCTCGTGTGAATCATCCGTTTTCGTTCTATTTGTCTATCCTATATATCCCTGTCCCCTTTGTTCCATTACCCCGTGGGAAACAGGAGATTAATTCCAGCTCCAATGGATGGGGTCCAAATTGATTCATTTGGAATTTTAAAGTGTGTGAATTGCTGATGATGCTTAAATCAGTAAAACATACCTCGTGGAATATATTTATGAACAGCTTAAGTTTATGAAGAGTAATGTACGAGCAGTTGCATAAGATGTGCTTGTTCAGATCTTTAGAGAGTAAAAGTTTGTAATTGTGAGTCTTTGACCAACACTAGTGCTCCTATTACCACTTCCCTTGTTCTTAAGTTTTTGGAATGGCATTTAATTAGGCTATTCGACTGATTACATTCCATATGAGTGCCATTCCCATCAAAATTTAGAATTTCTCACCGGAACATGTTGCGCAAGCATTACAATTTTGTTTTCTTGCCCAACAAAATTAAATTCTAATCACATCTAAGAAACCTTGCGACTATTTCGCTCTTAGAGAATTGCTCATTAATAATTGTGTGCCATCCTTTTAATGAAATCGTGGCTCATTTTGCCATCACTTATAGGAAGATTTTTTGGGTTAAAGATGCTGTGTGACCATCGACTTAGGTTTTATGCATATGGTGGCTTTAGTGCACACTTAAAAACACACTCGAATCCTTGATAATGAAACCACTTGAAAAATGAATTTTTGCACATACTCTTAACCTTAGCAAACTAAAAGTGAAAGACCGAAAAGAAACGCAGCCCATCTTGATTTCGTTATAATGAATGACCAGACCATTCAAGTAGCATCCAACTTTATACATCCGTCAGAATCAGAAACTTCCGATCATTATGCAGTTCGGCTATAAAGACCAAAAAACTATCATCTGGCTTTTAAACAACAACTCAAAATACATGTATTTAGTTAATCCTATAAAAACAATCATACCGTATGAGAAATGTGTTGTTGATCGATGTACGATGCAAAATACATATGATGTTGAAGTAATAATTACTTTCATGAATGACTCTAACGGACGAATTACTTTAATTAATGAATAACCAATATATAAGGTAACTATCGCGTTCAACTTAACCAGCCTTGTAGGGCATGCTTTAATAAAGTTTTAAATAATGTTAATAAATAATATTCTTAGTATTATTAATTAAATCTGATAGGAGCAAAAACAATGCTTTTAGTTAAGTGTCTGCTTAAAATTCCAGGTTTATCAATTCCTTTCATAGTTGAACCTTCCTAATTATGTAAGTTTACACAAAAGAAAAAGTGCTTTTGTTTGAATTTTCACTAAAGGGCTTAGGGGTCGAGCAGTTAGGGATTTCTTTATTTTTCAAAAATGAAGTTGAGAAGTAGCACATAGTATTGTTCATCAACCCTGTGATTATCTATTTGTCGTTTTGCAGACTTCTCTAAATCTCTGAATTGCTTATCGTTTTCCCTTCTTAACTTGAGACATTAGAATAGGGGTATATATAATAACGTCTGCAACTGGAAATGGTCCATTTTAGCGTGGGTCTGCACCCCGAAGGAGAGTTACTTTTTTATAGTAAGAGTCAAGTGCAAACCTCAAGAGTAATACTAAAGCTTCAGAGCACAATCTTAATGTATGATCCTTCCAGGCAAAAGAAGGAAAGTAAATGCATTATTAAAAAAACTTGACTAGTATTCAGCAAGAATCTTCATTTTACTTGTGATCCAGAGTACTTTTTCAAGCTGAAAATATAACCAATTTAGCACAATGCAAAGGGCAACTGCAGCACACTAAAACTATTAATGATTATGTAAGAAAATTATAATAAGAGAGCTCGTTTAGTAATTCCAACCATCAGCAAATAAAACAGCCCACTTTCCATCTAACAATCGTAAGACTATTTTTTTGTTCCTGGAAATCAATTCTTTTGTTTGTCTTTCGTATATTTTTTTAGGGAGTGGACGACTGCAGAAAAATAATGTAAATCTTTTTCAGAAGTTCAAGTTGATGTTGGCATATAGATTTTGAGTTTGCTTATTCTTTATTACAATAATGTTGTTTACAATATTATAATACCTAAAGTGTTCTATTATTATTATTATTATTATTATTGTCAACAAGTCTTGATCATTCATACACACGCATTTAACGAATGAATACATTCACCAGGGAGACATACAAGTTGTAGAATTTATTATATTTTACATGCTTCGACACACATATCTCTGGGCTGTCATCGTATCTCTGAAAGGAAAAACTTTTCAGGTGTATTACAGAAACAAAAAAAAATTAATGTCGCATTCAAAAATATTCCCAGAATTTCTAAACTGGCAGCCGTCGTTAAGTGCAAATAAAAAAACTTTTTTCTACTCTTCTAATTCCCATTTGCCAACAAGGTCACAAATATAAATGCACTTTCTTGAAGTATAGAGAAATGGGACTATTCTTTTATTACATTAATAATGCTTATGAATCCAAGAAAGGAAGTAAGAGGGACAATTATGTACATTGGTAAGTATGGCGGTGAAAGTAGCTCGTTTTTCTTCCGTAGGTGGGATGGACCAGGGATAATCTTTAGCTCAAGTTGTATTCAAAAAGATAAATAGGAGGCTATAAGTAGCAATTCAGAATTGAAATTTATTAAATTATCAAAGCTTGTAAGACAACCTCTCATCCTAAGTTCTTTTCTTATCCCTTACTTACCCCAGACATATTTCAATTCTTTCCAATTCGAGGACACTGATGATTTACTCCTACTTAAAAAAAAAACAAAAGTAGGTCTAGGCACTATCTAACTATCTTGATTTATAAAAATATTTCTTGAGATGCTTTGAATGTTTATCTTATCTGTTATTCTGATTATTACATGTTTCGATTTTGTTCAACCGGAACGTGCTTCTCGTAATCAAACTTTAATTTAGAGTCAACAGGAAGGAAGTTAAAAACAAGTTTAAAAGAAAAAATAAATCAAGCTATAAATAAGGGGCTATTCATAAATAATCTGAAGGAACATATAGTTCACTGGAGTTATAAATATCAGTTAAGGAGTAAAAGAATGAGTGACACACTCACTATGCTCAGCGTCCCTTTATTCTGTGCAAGCTTATTGTATTTCAAAATAAATGCTTTCATCTGATAGAATGTAATTATATAAGACTTTTTTAAATTTCTGAATGATCATATTTTCAGTAAATTTCAGTAAGAAATTTATTATAATACAGGTAAAGACTTTTAAAAAAACAACAAGAGTTAAGTCCTAGTTGTAAAGTACATGGCTTTTTATTTTTTTGTTAGCCCAATAGTCGTTTGGTGAATTGGCCTTAAATGTAATTCAATCTCTAATTCGGATTTCATGATTTATGGATTATGTTCAAAGTACGAAAGTAAAGGGGGAATAGGAAGCCAGAAAAGAGACGAAAAGAGGAATTCCTTTTCACAGGGAATCATTTCCTCTACCTTTTTCTATACTTAGACTTTTGTTCAGCTTCTTCTTAAAGTAAGAACCTTTAAGAAGAGGCTAGAGGAGATTAGATGGCAAAAGCTTCGGAAAATCTAACAGGTACCGGAGGTACAAGTAGAAAACATTTGAGGAATCAGTAATTTTATATTTCCTTCAGGATATGCAAACCTCTGGACCATAATTGGTGAAAACACACGCTTTTGGAGTCCAAAGTATCCAAGTTGTATCTTATTTAATGAGGAAGACGTGTGTCACGGAGTACATAATATTTAAAAGTTCGTAAATAGATCTGTGTGGTATTTACAATCCGTTGGTTTTACTCTTTTGTTGCGTAAATCGTATCAAATTTTGTTTGAAACTTGAATAAAGATTGTTTCCTGAAACTCAAAGCCTTTCCTTACTGTTTTGTGTAATCCTTTGTATTGAAATTTAAGAAGATTTATTTTACGCAAGGCAAGACTACAGATAATTAAAGATAATGAGTAAATACAAAACTTCCTCAACTTCCTTGGAACAATAAAAAGCTCTCGGGCATCGTATTTCATACAAAAGTAAAATGTAGGAAATTTTGCGTACGAAAACATCACGTTTTCTTTCTAATGTTTCCCACCCCTGATAAATAACAAGGAATACTTAACAACTATCACTACCATATTAAAACCTGAGAAATTATTTTCTTAAACAAAAAAATTCAACTGCGTTAGATCTTTTTAGGTCCAAATTTCTTTTGAAATCAAGTCTTAGATTAAATTGTCAATGCAGTTTTAGTTCTGAAAAACTTTTAAATTTATGGTTTGAAACAAATTTTGGATGTTAGCAGATTCTCGGCTCTCCGAATATAAAACCTCTTGAGTATTTTCAAACATATTTGTAAAATTGACAGTCTTACTTCAAAAAGCAAATTCTGAATTTTACTGTCCTATTTGGTTGAACACTGCGAAAAAACAAAGGCCACTGCCGTAAGTATGCTGTTACCTTGTAAAATGCTTATATAATATTTTTCCCCAATTAAATATAACGAAGGATTGAGTTAAGACTTGTAAATGTAAATAAAATTATAAAAAATAATGAGTTGTTTTTCCACATCGGTTGTCCCATTACATCATTTAAAAAGAAGTTTCCACTTTGAACATTTAAAGTAGGATGCAAGTGGAAACTGTAAATGCAGACAATATTATTTTTCGGCTCACATAGCAAATTTACTTGCATATCACAACTTTTTGTTTCGAATTTGGACTTAATAATTATCCATCTCTAAACCTTGTCATTGCTCACATTAGATTAGTTTAGAAAAGGCTTGAACTATACAGGAATAAGTTATTCCTGGTATAACTTACAAGTAAATAACTCAATAAACTTAATATTAACTACATGACCATTGGAACATGAGATAATGAAATCACGTTTAAAAACATGAGATGGATCGTTGCAATTAGATCGAGATTGTTTTTTTTTAGAAAAAAGTTCTTTCTTCCTTCTGCTATTTTAGTTTCACATAACTTCGTAGTTATTCATGCAGTATCAAGGTTGGTATAAATTACAAATGTCTGGATAGTTTTTATCTTATTGAATAATACATAATTTTTGGAAATATTTAGAAAAATAAGAAACCAGCTCTAACAGGAAAGATGATGCGGAATTGTACTAGGAATCCTTAATGAATATTTATTTAGATATTTTCAAGATTTGGAGGTGTATTTTTCCTAACTGCGAGGATCCTGTTTAAATTATTGTTAGGTAGGTTGGAACCTTGAAAGATCAGATCATTAACTTAACGAAAGTTTGGTCTTTAGTGCTATAACTCCCTTTAACGTTGTAGCGAATAACTACATACATGAGCCTTGTTTTTTCACAATGTACATGTAGTCGATCTTACAGCTAATTTAAATAAGTCTTAAGGGAATTGACAATAAGAAGTGTAATTATTTTGAGATCGAAATGTTGGTTTAGTTAATGCCCACACATAGTCTCGTAAAATTGGAAATTTTTCTTCGTAATGCACTTCAGTAATGAGATTTACTCCCACCTACTATTCTTACTGTGGAAACATTCTCTTACCTCATTATAATATCTACTATAAACATAATCCAAGAATGGAAGGAACAAAAGTAAAATATTTATTTTATTCTGTAAAGGAAATTCCGCATATTTGAATTTAATGTCAACCCCAGAAAATGAATCCCTTGTTATGTGCTTGACAGAACATGAAAGATATACAAAGAGAATGAGTTTGGATTGTAAATGAGACTTATGAGACCTTGGGAAAGCCATTTATATAAATTTTCGCATCATCCACTGACCCATGAGCCATTTTATATCATAAAATATTGTTGGGTTGAATGTCGGGTTTGAATTGAGGTCAACCCAGGTATCAGATGTGAGGTAAGAGGTTGCATAGGGTTACAAAACCTTGTTTTTAACAAACAAGTGTCTCATTTCTCTTGTAAGTGTCAAGTTCTGATAATGTGAAACTTCAAAAAAGGATGAAGATCTCAGTAAGTGCAGTTTCCAGTGTTAGCAAATAAAATGACAGGGAATAATATTTCGCATATTTGTACACACTTTTTTTGTGACCCTCTTGTTGACCAAAGATCTCCTGAATATATTTAGGTAAGGCACTGTCTGATGACTTCTTTCTTACTTTTCGCAGAATGAACTTGAAGTGATTTTGAATTTGTATTGGGAATTGAACACCTAGAGACGAGAGAGAAAGATAACGACTCTTTCATCAAACACGAATTTTGTTCAGACGAACTGACCGATAAATATCTTGGATATCGTAAAATGCCTTTTATGTGAGTTGTATCTAGGGATATTTCATTCTTGAGGGAGTTCTTGTCTACATAGGATAAAAAAATCGAAAGGATATTATTTTTCTTTTTACTTTTTACTTTTCGTGAAAATATTTTCTCCTTACCTTAACTATTGTCCTATAGCGTATACCTTGATTTTGAAATAATAATATTCAGTGAAGTAAAGAAGCTTTTTTATTTTGCTACTCAACTGAAAGGAACGTGTTTCAAATTGGTGATGACCATACAAAAAATACGAAGATAAGGATACTTTCAACGTTGATCGAATTTATAGATTATTGTCCATAAATTTTGTACCTTTACATTCCATATAGAGACGAAAAACCCTATCAAACCTTTCAACGGCTTGAAGCTTAAATCTTTACTTTTTGTATTAAATCTCTGTCAACCAGTCAATATTTAACAAGTTAGCAGGTACGTTCGTTAAGTCATGGACAATCCCCCAGCTAGACAGTATAAGACTGTGAATTCAAAAATTGACAATGAAAAATAATTTGATGATAATGCTTATAGAAATATTCGATTCCTTATAAATTATTTACTATCATCATGTAGGACAGAGGGGGGTAGTCAAGTGCGTTATTAAATTTCTCAGCCATATTATTATTATTCTAGCTATAACTTGTTTACAATGTTTCAAAGTGCCCAAATGACCATGAAACATCTTGTTTTGGTTACGTAAAGGTATCTTCAGGCTTACTTATCTTTAGTTTAGCGATTTTGATGTATTAAAAGCTTAGTCTCGCTTACAGGTAGCAAAGAGCAGCTTTTTTATAGAGTATCATTTGATGCTTTTTCCAATTAGATAACTCGCTATATACCAAATATGTTATACTATTGTCAAATCAAAAAATCACAGTGCATATTTTCTCATATTATTTGCATGAAATAGGACAAACAAAAACTTATAAAAAAATACACTTCATAATAAACTACATCGATAATTTAGAGCAAGGTAAGATTATGGATTTGTTTCACTTTTCTTTTTAAAAAGTTGAGAGAATGGAATTTGAAATAATTGTTTTGAATTTGAAGAACATCGTTTAATTTTTAATTATGAAAAAGATTCTATCCCAATTTCAGCAATCGCTGCAGTTATGAACTAACAATAACAGATATAACTTCATTCGTGGCTTCACCTTGCTCTTTTCCAATCTTTGTTTTTTAAATTATTAACCGATTTGTAGTGAATTTTGTTCTTTCATGTGGCCTACTTTTCTACACGTGAGTAACAAATTGAAATGGAAAACAAAAGAAAAAAAAATCCGTCGTACTTTTTGTGTACGTAGAAAGTTTGTATTTCATTTTCTAACTTTTTTGTGTGGAAAAAGAAAGACAAAAAAGTTTACAAAGTTTTTCTTTTGTTCTTCGTCAGGTAGAGTTTGAAAGATTAATACAGCATATAAATGTGAGAGAAAAGTAAATTTTGGAAAACTCTGGATGTCAATTCTACTCTAATGTATACTTAGGGATTGCCTATAATTGATATGCCTTAGTTTTTCAAAATTTTAGTCAATGACACTGTTCATGAGTAGTTGAGTATGGTGGCATATGAACCTTGATTAAGCACTATACAGTATCTAAAATCTAAAAAGTTGTACCTTAAATTATGAGTAAAACATTTGTACCCTGTAACATAATTATTATGTATTTCATACATGATTTGTTTTATAATAGGCGTTTCCTCTCCACACTCTTCTTCCTATAAAACAGTTTTAATTTAATATTACTGATGATGCCACTGTACTAAGCCTCCTCCTTTGAAAAACAAAAGTATCACAGGCGACCTTTTTACCAATAACTCTGTTGGCAGCTTCAAAGTACTTGCTAATCTTAGACTTACAAAGAATCCGCATATTAAAAGATGTCTGTTATAAAATAGACTTTTAGTTGAGGAGAAAATCATTGAACCCTTGAAAGGATTTAAATCAACTGTGAGTGGAATCGTGTATTGGTACATGGAAGTTGACTGAAGATGAGTTTGTCCTCGTCGTAAGACCCCTGATCACTCACAAGGCAATATGCAATACATTATCATGTCCTACGTACTAGTTTTAACTTTTATCATTTAAGATAGTATGAGTGTGTAAATTTAATTAGGGAAATAGAGGTAAACATTTAAAAAACAACCATTTTTGTAGCTTAATTCTGATTATATATTTTGTGATGAAGTCGCTGAATGGTCTTAATGCTCTTCCAGTAAGAATTGTGGTAAAAAGTAAGAAGAACTGAAAAGCTGGGCTTTATGGCTTTTCTCCTCTTCTTAAGAAACAAAAAACTACCATTGCTTCAAAGAATTATTGAAACATTACAGATCATCAGATTTCTCCTTTGAATTTGTCTATTTTTCATATGAATTATCAAATACATCCAAAGTTTTAACTTGGAATTTGTCAAAGTACCTGTAATCTCTCTGCCAATTTAGACCAGTTCAGTCCCGACATACCCTTTTCAGCCCGAGCCTACCGAGGTCGAAGATGGGCAGGGCGGGTCAAGTGGTTGGCCCGTGAGGGGGGGGCAATACCACACTGGTCATGTAATTTACGCCTTTTTTGAAAATGGTCATAGAAAGCTGAAATCTGGTATGGCGGTTACGAATAGTAACATTACATGAAAACTGAAGCCAAACTTTATTTTGTTTTGATTCCAAAGACCCCAGTTGATCCTACCGGTTTTTGAAAGTCATGAGAGTATAAGGTTCAATTTTGCATGGGTATTACAAATACATATACTACATAAATTTGAAGCCAAATTTTGGAACAATACCTGGCTCTGGCTAAATCAAGTTGCACAAGAAAGTTTTTATGGTAGACATAAGACATTTTAACTTTGCAGTCTTAGTCTAAGAAACATTAAAAAGGCACAGAACTATAAAAAAAACACTATAAATGTTAAGATCATGAAATTATGACAGAATTTAGCATGAATTATTCGGGATGTACCAGAAAAATCAATGAAATGAGAAACCCCAGAAATACAGTCTCCTTTTGTATTTAGAGGTGAAGAATTCATTGTTTGAAAGTATTAATTTGAAGCTACAAGCATTCTCAAGCCTCTCTTACGTGTCACAAAGCTTCTAGAATTTGACATACCTACTTTTTTTTTAAAGTGAATGACAACTTGAATCTTGAAATACAAAAACCCGTGGAATAATAAATCCAACAGGGTTTTTAGATTATGTAACACTTCAAAAGGATTTCCTAACTATTACCTCTTTAGTAAGTCCCTAATGTTGTAGGAAACCACATAAATCCATCCATCCGCTTTGATGGACCACAGGCAAAGTAGCAGACCCAGACACCCAGTAGGAGTATTTAAATAAAGTGGTATTTATCAGGAATTACATATATATTAATCTGTCTGGCATTTTGTTACACTTCTTGAAACAGTAAATTTCACTTCTTCAGATAAGTACAAATATAGAAACTACTCGATTAAATGAGGCTTCTATCAAACTCGGAATTAGTCTTGAATCGGTTATAAAATATAACTAAAATATTTTATTTGATAAGTAGGTAAATGTCTTACGGGACTCTTAGGAACCGTCTATAAGGTTATTATTTATTATATTCTATAAGCATTCAATACCATGGAAAATCTTCTTTTCCCATGAAATTTCCAGTATCACAGAAGTGAATATTTAATCTAATATTGACTGAGAAAAAGAGACAGAGAAGAATGAAACTGGATCAAAGAAACAAGACTAGAATTTTTAGTACACAAAAATGTTTTTGTTGTAAAGCAGTACTATAAAGCTTAAAAGGCAATTTCATGCAAAATGTCACGGACAATGATTTTTTATGAAATGTCCATGAATCCTGTGCACAGTATTTTTCGCTTATTTGTGATAAGAAAATTAAGACAGGATATTTAAAAGGCAAGTGCGGACAGCCTTTGTGGATTTTAAGCATATGACGTAATTTCAAATCATTTCAAAAATATTATATGTATCAATGAATAAGATCGAAAGGATCAGGCTAAAAATACAAAAAAGTAAATGTATTTTATTAGGTGGAGGGTTTGCCATTTCATGTAAGTAAGGTCGATTTTTGCAAGCTTGCCGTAAATATTGGAAACGTCATATGGGACGGGCGGATGTGGATATACAGACGGATGCCCAAATGCAACATTTATCGGCCTCTACTAAAATACGAAGGGTTTAAATCCTAAAGAAATACGAGAGATTTGTCGAGTTCCTTACGATTTGATTTCACAATCTTTCTTGTAGGTTTATGATTTGGGTAGAATGGAAGGTGATATTTGGAATGATATTATGCAGAACTGGGAGGGATTTTATGCTGTGATGTAAAATGAACACCTTTTGTAAATGAACATGAAAAAGAGAAATATAATAATATGCATTATGCAGATTTTTTGTATTTCATTGGGTTACATATGGGGAAGCTATTGTGATTTTGGAAGTCAAAAAGATAAAGATGATGATGATGGAGAATAAAAATGTGAGATGAATGAATCCTGGAATTTAGGTAGTGAGTAGTTTTTATCATGGAGAAAATCCACGTCCTGTAGTCAATAAAAATCTTAAGAAAAAAGAGAAAATACTGTATTCGTAAGAGCCTACATGAAATAGAATTACGAGATTTTTCACCTTGAAATAAGATACCGACGAGATTGTTTGTTGGAAAGATTTTAAGCCCATTTTGTGAAACTTCATGTTTCCTTTTGGTGCATTTCCCGTGTTTAGTGGGGTCATTGGGGGTCAATTCTTAAGGGTTTTAAGAATTGCATTGAGGGACATTATAGCATTTTTTAAAAGTTTTGCTGGTGATTTCATTTATGTTGTCTCAATTCAGACTTTATCAGGTTTTGTACTATTCAGGACGAATGAGAGTTTAAAAAAATGATCTACAACCATGTTTTGTTCAAGAATTTTGAAACTTATTAATGTCTGCATGTCATTGGTATAAGGGTATGGTGACCAAAGTTTTAAAATAAAGCAGTCTTTTTATTATAACAAAGTGAGTGATGAGATAAAAAATAATGTATCAGAAGTCATGAACATCACATGTTCCTCGATAATTTAGTTCAGAGACACAGTTCAGTTAAATTATTGCAAAATGTTGAAAGAGAAAATAAGAGAAATTAAGTGCGAAGTGAAACATGTAAGACACAAAGTAAAAGTTGTACTAAAGTCTAATGTTCCATTGTCTCGGTCTGTTGGTGATGATCGTGTTTGTTGACCTACACAAATATGTGTCGTAAACTTTTTCCAGTGAAGTTTAACATGGTTTCCACACATCAATTTCCTTGAAAAGTAACTTTTTTCAAAGTCTACTCCAAATTGTATACGTCAAAGATATAGTAGTTGTTAGCAAAGGTATATTTTTATGTGTTTTATTTAACCTTGTATAAAATCTAGGACACTCTTATATCACCAATGTTCATATTCTCACGCTCCATATTAGCAAAAGTTTTAAAATGAGCTGGAAATGGAGCTATATGAAAGGAAATGGGACACATTGATGGAAAATTGGTTTTTGTGTCGTCTTTAGTGAGAAGCGTCCACATTATTTCCCATTCTAAACACCTTTCTAGAGGTTTTCCTTTTGCGGCAACATGTCTAAGAAGTTAGGAAATCTAATGTTTTTTATGGTTTTTTGTAAAGATTATGACTTATCACATTGTAGTAGGACTAAACGGCTACATAATGTTCCACTTGAAAAGAGTCAGATTATTTGATTTATTTGTAAGCTTTTCCACTTCCCCGAATTCGTATCAAGTCTGACTGTCGTGTTCATTTGTATGATGTCAGGGTAGCTCCCTTATAATTCCCCAGGGATACTCTGCTATGGTGGAATTCTGTTGCCCCTCAAGGCCACATTAATTAAATTAGCCAACTGTAGTGGTCAAATATCTGCTGTTCGGCTGTTGGTAGAACTTCTAAAAGAGGTGTTGGAAATTTATGTAATCAATGCGGAAAGTTATGTAATATGTAATCAATCACAATTTTGCAATAGACACTTGTACTAAATCAATCAAACTAACAAAAATAAATTATATCATAGGATTTATGAACTATTCCTTTGTCATATTCTGCAATGGTATTCCAGTCTAGAGGTAAAATGTGCTAGGAAAGGTAAAAACTAGTTTAACAGATCTCAAAATCCTACCACGCTGCAATGCACAAGTTATCAAATTACACAATAAATGAATGAAAAATTCTAGTATCCTCTGAACAACCTTTCTACTTTTTTATGATAAAAATAATTTTGTAAAACGAACTGTGCAAATGAATCACCATGAGGTTAATAATAGGTTTTAAAGTACACGTTTAACTTCTAATTGAATCATTTGACATTACAAGCCAAAAATCATTGCAACTTTTCTGATTGAGACAGTTGATGATACTGCAGAGCTGAAATAATTATGATACCAGGAACAATATTATCGTACAAGTCAACTAATCGCTTTCCTTTCAGTTTATGCCAGTGTTTCTTGTAAAATCATTGGAAGTTAAATTAAAAATCAAACTAGACAATACCACCAAGATAAATGTTAATCCACCTGCTTCAAATTATTACTGTAGGAAACTTTATGTAAAGGAAGTTTCAGCTTTGGACAAGTAAGTAGAAAGAAACAAAGATAAATAACAGTGTAATGGATAGGTTTGAGTAAATCCGACAAACTTAGAGAGTTTGACATTGTAAACAAAATTAGGTAACCGCAAGATCATGTCTGTCATGATCATGTCGTATCATCGTCAGGCGACATTTACACAAATCAGCCTGGGTTTAAATGATGTATGGGTTTGAATTTTTCAGTCTATAAAACCTTGAGCCTTCTTGATTTGGTTGACTTACTTTTGGAAAGATAAAAGACTTTAAAAGATATTCCAGGAAAAAGGGATTCTCAGAAAGTTTAAGTTTTCATGGGAGAAGGATAAACCTTAATATAAATATTGATACATGGATTAGTACTCATGAAGGCCCGAAAATTAGTCTTCATGTATTGGGCTAGCTGAATTTTAAGTGGAAAGAGGTTTTAATTATGCTTATATAAGTTAGTTCCGTGATAGAGTCAAATGTGTTAAGAACACCCAAGATTTACTTAGAAACGAAGTAAAATTATTACACTAGAATCTCGTACTCCTTTGATGTGACTATCTTATGCTTGAAATGATGTATCGTAGGATGCCTTTCAAATCCTGAAACATTAATAAGATTTGGTTGGCTAAATTGGTATTTTCATGTACGACAGGATTGACATGACTCGTCCCGTCGTCCCGGTATCATCAGTTGTAAATTGTTTGAACAAGCAGGGACAACAAATTTTAAAACCAGGAAAGAGATCCGCACTAGCTTTTACAGAACTTGGAATATAGTTCCAATGGTTCCAAAGGAATAAAATATTTATGATGTATCTGACATTTGTGAACCAAACTACAGAAACTCTTGCAAGATTTTCAGGCTAGAAATAAAGTATTGAGAATGTAAGATGTGATTCTCCACTTCTCACGAGAATTTTTTATGCTTCTCTTTACTTTTATAAACGTCTTTATTATAAATTAGGTCCTGTAGTGTTTCCATCCCTCTGTGTGTATGCATAATGCTATTTTGATTGATAAGATATTTAGTTCTGGTGAAATATTTACTTAAATAGATCAGTAAACAATCAAAATGCGATCCTCTGAGTTCTTGAACCAAGCTAGTACACCTTATTATAATTTAAGTACGTATTAATGAATTATGCTCCTGTAAATCACAAGAAGTCTTTAAAAATTCTAGGAAGGCTTGTGAATTTAACATTTTGCTGTGCAATGCAATCAATTTCACAACGTTGAGGTTTTCGCAGTAGTAAGAATGTTCAAGTTGATTTGTGTCAACGTCAGTGTACTAGAAGTTGTGTCTGTGGTGTAAATTTGGAAAGTTGTAGAATAAATATGGAAACAGGGACCTATCCCTCTTAACTATTTACTCTTTTAACATCCCGAGTGATAAAACGTTTTTCGTGTATTATCAATCAAATGCACCCTTTCTGGTTTATAATCTCCTCAATAACTAATTTTGTATTTTTAATGTCAACCACGGCTGAAAAGGGTGAGATACAAATTTTCTGTTTTATCTCAGTTTTAGTGGTCTCTGATAGTTACCTTTTAAAATTTTAATTGCAAATGAATTCTGTAAATATTTATGCATGTCGTTGTGGGAGTTGGAAGAGGCAGTCAAAATTAACATCTGTAATGGATTTGGGAGAAATATGGAAGAAAATGATAAGAGAAGGCAATTTTGGATTTCCTGCAAATGATAAATATGAAGACGTGCATTAACGTCTGTATTTTGTATCCTTTTAAGTCTCAAATGATTTTTTTGTTTCTGAAATCCCCCACTATTGATTATTTCATGTGTAGGGAAAATTATGAGATTTATTTCATAGATGTTAAAAATCCTACTTATTATGAAATGTCTACAAAAAAATAAAGCAATGCATGAAGTAATCTTATGATGGCTGTTTCTAGGCACTTGAGACAAGGTAGGCTTAAGGCTGGAAAGCATAATAAACAGTGTAATTGGGGTAAGAGTCGATAGGCTAAATCCAAACCAGTAGTTTGACCTATAATCACCAATGTACTAGCTCCTCGAACCAGGCCCAACCTAATGACCTCAACGACCCTTGCAAACCCTTAAAGATTGGGTATTACTTGTAGACGGCTTAAAACAATGATATCAAATCAAAAGTTGGTGCAACACCAAGTGGTCTCAACTTAGAAGACGCCTATATACCAGTATGTTGAAAATGTACATTCCACAATACAGTTTGGAGACCACAACGAACTATACAACACTACAACTGTCCTAAGACCATATAATGTCCTTGACTACTGAGACCCTAAACCTGTATAATTAAGATATCCTATTAATTTCAAGTTTTTTTTATGCTGTCATTGACTTTCACGCCTGCAGTCCATACTGATAAAAAAATCTAACATTTCCCAGGACTTCATTAATTCAATTGCTAAATAAGTATTTTTATGATGAAAAAAGGAGTAAGAGGTAGTTCATTAGTTCAAGAGTTGCTCTTCAAATTGTAATTTCAATTCTCATCTGAATCATTGATTTTTGATTAAATCGAGGAAACACCTCGACCCCTTATCTTTCCTCATTCTATTGGATATTTCATTTCACTTTCGGGAGTGAATTGAAAAGAAAAGGCTTGTAAAGCAGATTGAACACAACTCTTGATTCTAGTGTTGGAATCAAACTTGTCAATAAAGAGCTTTCAATTCTCTACTGCCTGTAAATAACTTTCAAGCTTCACAAGAACAACGGAATTCGTAATTAATTTCTCAATTCTGGGAGTACTTGTTTTGTTTGTGAGGTATGTGGCAATGTTTGTGGCAGGTGTGATGAGATGATTTGCATTTATTTACTGTGCCCATTGCACTGCTTATGAATGAAAAACGAGGGTTCTTACCCGAATGAAAATCTGTATTAGATTAAACTTCAACTGAGGCAGCAGAATTATTTTCGTAGTATGTCAAATTCTAATGGATTCGATGGTTTCAAACTCAATGAGGTGCTGATGCTTAGTGTTGGATTTGAAATTAATGAGGAATATACTTAATAAATAATATTATTATGACCTGGGATTTCATGCATAAAGCTGTACCTTTTCGCTACAAATGGCTCGTTTTTTAGCTACTATGTTTGTCGACCTCATTTATACGTGTTGAATAATCTGTGAAAGGTGTAAAGAAGTCGCAAGCAGGACAAAAAATTAAATGCAACTGAAACGCGAAAGCAAAATCGATGAGTTTTTTGAAAATTTTAAATGATTTGAGCTGATTAGAGATAAAAAAAATGTGGTTTTTGTTTCATTAGTCATTATCTCATCACTGTCTTTGCCCATCCCGTGCATGTCGATTATATAGTGTGTAGTAAAAAAAACATTATATAAGTGATACCTGAAAGGACCAAACTCGTGTAATGTTTTTTTTTCAAAATAAGGATCGAACGGATTTCCAAACGTTTTACTTCCCTTCGCTTTGTTTTAGATCCAAGGTCTTCCATTATCTCTTTACACTACAAATGTCTAATAGAAAATCGATTATGAACTTTGAATCAGATATTTTTGCACTGTTCAAGGACTTTCAGGGACCAGTTACTCACCACGAACAAATAATAAATCAACAGCATTAATTTAATCACTATAACTGTTAATAGAACAAAATAATAGTTTATATAAATCTTTACCTTTCTGTAAACTTTATGAAAATTCATGGTTAATCTCTCAAAAAGTCTGATGATGTGAAAAAGCAAGACTCTTTTTGGAAAACAAGGAATGACGAATTATACAATGAAAATAATAAAGACAAAATAATGCTATAATAGCTAACACAAGAGAAGAAAAGAGCACCCAGTCCTTTTATGACCGTCTTAACTGAAGTAACTGCAACTGAATAATATACTTTTTACATTCTCCACCAATAAGATCCTCCGTGCATGTAATCAAAGTCATACCGATCCAAATTTAAGCCCTCAATCAAAGAAGTTTGGCATTCTTCATCGATCTGAAAAAACAAAAAAAAAATTACTCATTTCCACACCAATTTATTGTTAGCTCCGCTATATCCGTTGCAGCTTGAGTAATGAAGTTGTGTCTGACATTAAACAAAAGTAATAGAAGGTTGGGTATTTTACTGAATGGAATAAAAACCCCTTCTAATTCTCATTCTCACAAGTTTACAGCTGATAATTAATTATTTGGATGGATTAAAAACATTAATAACCTTTGAAGTTGGCAGTAGAAGAGTTTTCAACTTTGGCATGAGCATGAACGCAAAATATCCTGTGATTTTAGTCATCGCGAAATCAGCTTGGCAGAGATTGCTTGAAGTTGTGATTTCCAAATAACGAAGCCCTATGAAAAGAACAAAAGATTATTTATTATTTACTAAAGTTAGGGGGTGTGCAAAAAACCATCAAATGTTTCTGTTGAATTTCCTCTCATGGTTAAAAATAATAAAAGACCCCAAGCCTTACTTCGAAGATTGGCGATAGAAGGGTGCTTTTGCAAATCAGCCATAATGCGGTCTATTGGAAGCCCGTAATGCCAGGAGTGATACATTGTGGGAGAAACCCCACTGAAAATCCGATCTGTCATTTCTTTAAAGTCCTTTGCAATCTCTAAAGTCAGACTCTCCAGGTTAGGCCAAGCTCTCCATAAATTGATGAGCAAAGTTGTTTCAATCACTCCTTTAGCTGTCAGGTTGA
The DNA here is from genome assembly GCA_034698605.1 of Isotoma decorata. Taxonomy (NCBI): domain Eukaryota; kingdom Metazoa; phylum Arthropoda; class Collembola; order Entomobryomorpha; family Isotomidae; genus Isotoma; species Isotoma decorata. Next base: position 37,626 of record JAQGBU010000197.1, read on the forward strand.
CAACATTAGGGAAGTATTGGACGAAGGAAGAGAGTCGTATAGCTTGTTTGAATCCATTAGGAAGTTCCAGGTTAGTCACAGTTGCAATGGATCTTCCATCCGTCTTCGAAGGGAATAGATAGTTCCAGTCATACTCTCCATAATCATCTGCTTTTAATCCAGATAAGGAAACCACTCTCAATGATGGGGCAAAGGATAGAAACATCAGAATGCTGCAATCTTCAGGGATCTTCTTTAACTCTCGAAGTTGCGGCATCGTCTGCAAACTTAGGTGAAAGGCTGCATCAGGGTCCTCATTAATGCGAAGTACTTTCAAAGTCTCTTTGTGTGCATTCAAAAATGCTGAAAAAGTTTCCCTGAAGGAAGAAATGCTTCCCAACTCGTCGCACAGATCGAGATTGAGATTGCATTGAAAGTATTCCAGTTTGAGGTGATGTTGATCAGTGGCAATGAGTAAAAGCTCGAGTTGGTGCATTGTAAATGAGGAAATGACAAGCGTTTTGAGGTTCGAGAAACGTCCGTGTGTCCCCAAAAAGTCCAAAATGGGTGTTAGGTCAACCCCGTACCCGACATGAATTTCTTTGAGTTGATCTGAAGCCCAGATTAAGTCTTCAATTAGGGGCCATTTTTGAGGGAACTTTGACGCTGGTCTTATACGAAGACGTTGAAGATTGCAGAAAGAACCCCGACTTGAAGGTCTCATTCCACGGACTATAAGTCCATTTTTTGAGTTAGGTAGAACGTCTGTTATTTCTTTTCTGTTCCAGTCAAAAAATATTCCTTCTGTTCGAAGTGACGTTGAAGGATTCATTATTTCCAAGTATTTTAAGTGAGGGACGTAGAATATGACCAGATTTCGTAGATCTTCGATTCTGATTTGACTTGAGGAGCGTGAATTTCGAGATTTCAATTTCTTTGATTTGTGGTAACGAGAAATACGTGTTGTATTTCGGGATCGATTTTCTAATTTGTCTTCGAGTCGAAGTTCCCAAATGTACTTTCCGTAAGAATGAAAGAATGAAATGACAAGGGGGTGTCTAAAGTTGATGTCGAGAAAGTGAATTCGACGAATCAGAGGCTTTTCAATGTTACCCATGTCTACAAGAAACGGTTGCATCCCAATATGAGGGTCTTCCAAGTCTTCTGAATCAAAGAATGTCACTGCATGCTTGGCGATTTCATCAGTGGCTGGGGCTATCCATGCTTTGCACACTAGTCGACTATTTAGCAAATCTTTCGTCGGCAAGTAGGACATAACACGGGTTAATATCTGCAAACAAAACATTTAAAAAACATAGATTAAGGGTTAAAAGGCCATGTCATGCCACTTATGGATCAGGGATTGCCAAGGGTCAATTTGATTGCTAGCTAATCTGTGAAGACCCGTTTGAATTTTTTTTCTTTAGGTATTTTTAGGTTTATTTTCAGATCAATCAATGTTCTCAAAATATACCACCCTTTTAATGTTTGCTTACAAAAATTAAATTACTCATTTTGGCCCCTCGCCACCCATTCTTATTCAAGCAATATAAAATTGTGTCCCTATTATTTACTAAATCAAGATATGGTAATTTACCTGGTTGTTGAAAAGCGGAGGTGTGTCATCATAGTTTGTCCGGATGTCCAACCACCCCGCATATGATTTTAGAGATCGGCCAGGAAATTTTTTGTACATTTTCTCCAATTACAGCCCTACGTTTCCAGTTCCTCTTATTTCCCCTATCAACACACAATAATCAAATTTTCAAATCAATTAATTTAGTAAATTAAGTACACAACGTCCTACTCATGTCATGTCGCCAGCTGAATGTATGCATTGGACGTTAAAAAACCAACCCTTCGTTTCCTACGTCACATTAGATGACAAGCCCCAAGCACTGAAAATTTTGACGATGTGCGTGTAATCCCAACTGTAAACTATCTGAAACTGATGAACAAATTGGAATAATGACAGGCAAGGCAAACTCATCAAAAATTCTTGAGGTGCACTTTCTCAATGTTAAACAAGAGTTTTGCAAAACACGGCACGTTTTAAGATCATTCCGGTTTAAAATTGATTTGACCTGGTTTTTGAATGTAAAGGTTGAGTTTTGACGTTTAACGCTAAGCCACATGAACAAGCCTGGACTCGCTTTAAGCAGAATTCATGTGACCATCAAATATGTATTTGCCACGGGTAGAGGACATTATATCCCCAACCTTATCTCCTCCTTACCTTTGAAATCCTTATGCCATATTATAACATTGAATATATAAATGGAATTTTTAAAGTTCTATGTTAACTGTGTTTTTACACTTTTAGAAACATACATAAGCGTCTAAGCGTCTATTTTTAGGAACTTGGGGATTTAATCAAATCCTTGATCAAACAATGAGCAAGTGACTCCGCGATTTGTACAGTAAGATGAGGCATGTAGACTGGTAGACAATATTTCCGATTAACTATCCGATATGCCATGGTGAAGATCATCGGTCAACTGAAGATAATATGACAAAAAAACGAATAGCAAGATGTAATAGAACAAAACAAAAAAGGCTTGGAGCATAGTTTGTTAGAACCATTGAACTATATTGTTTGGACTTGGACTTTAAGCCTATTAAGTAACTTTGCTTACATAAAATTGTTAAGTATCTTGTTGCTTGTGTGCTAAAAACCCTTGAATTCCCACACATGCAATATAGTAGTCATACTAAATTACTAACAACTTGCGAACTAAAAATCGAATTCTTGAGGGAAATATTTTACCTACAAAAGCTTATTCATAAATTAATTTTCTTGCTGAGCAGTTTATAAAATGACTGGATAAAATGTTAATGAGTAATTTATATTTAATTTAATTTCAGATCCTGACAACACCATGTCGGAACTGGAAATATGGACCACTACTTCAACTACTGAAGACCCACTCATTGAGGCTAATTCAACAAATGTGACGATTCCAAGACCGCCTATGACATTCTTTTATCGAGGATGCCCCAAGGATTCAATTCGAAGGACTCGGACTGGTTGCGAGGTTATTAACGCTTCAAAACTCCTTCTTTATAACCCGTTTATACCCACCAACCGAGCCATATATTTATTATTATTTGGACTTTTAAGAGTTGTATATAAATCTTACAGCCCAATTTAAGCAATACACCCTACCCACCCTCTCCATATAATTCCTAACGTTCTGCTATCCAAATCTCATCTCATTTAACATTTTAAATCAATCCCAATTGAAAGGAACAATTGGTTTACCAGCTACTCACAATTTATGAACACTATTTGTAAGCTTTTAATAGGAATTGGAGTGCAATAATTTTTTACTTGTGTACTTTGACTATTGCAGGAGAAAACATTCAAAGGGAATTTGATCTTTCATGAGGAATGTTTCTGCAAAACGAACTTGTGCAATGGATCAAATTCTGCACCCGGGATAACAAACGGAAACTTGGGCAGTGTTACAACTTTCGTGCTCGGATGCTTTTTCATTCTCTCCCGGATAATTAATCCTGGCTCTTTCTCGCTTACCACCAACACAATTCTACCCGGGTTTAACATCCAACCCGGATTCTAACGGTCTACTTAAATCCCTGCATCTCTAACTCAACGCTAATCTTTTGCAACTAATGACACACACACAAACACATTCTCACAACTACTTTCAACAAATTGTTTTGTTGCAAAAGAACCTTAAGTATTGAACATTGAAGGTTGATCCTTGCATATTTATGTGCATTTATTATACAGATTTATTACATACCCTGATAATTCTCACTCATTCAGGTTTCTCTTAATATGTTTCTAAGCTGGAGTATTTTGTAAGCTAACTTTATTTCTGTGTCATGGTCGAATAGCAACTTAGTAAGAAAAACTGTAAGATAGAAAATGGCACGCAATATTACACTGTTTAGAATATATTGTACATTTGTGCTAAGTAATTCATGGGACAACATTTTTCAGGAATCTTGATCTGCTGTACTTAAAAACGATATCTTACAAGGGGACGGGAAGTGAGAGCTGTTAGGATGCTTCGGATGGTAATTGTCGGACAATTAAGACTGGAAAGTGGACAGGATTAGTAGAATATTGGTGGTCATCTGAGTATAGCGAAAAGCTGGGTGCAGATGCATAGCTCCAGTTTGATAAAAAGTTAGGATATTGGTTTCTTTTTTAGGCGAAGAATAGCCCAAGTCGATTCCATTGGTTTTCAGGGCTGATCAAAAGATTGAAGCGTTAGTTTAGTTTCATTTCCTATAAAAACTGGACACGGCACACAAACTCCACCTTTGACGTAGAGATTTGAAAAAAAAATTCTCAGCGGTGCTGGGTACTGTGTAAATTATTTTAAAGTTTTAGATGCATTTAGCGATTTTAAAGCTTATATTATAAACCTTTAAATCGTATCCTTCAGATTCTCAAACATTGTTTCCACAGCTATCCGTATCCTCTGCAATCAAGAAGCACTTGGAATTTCCAAACCAAATGGAAAGTGAGTATGCATGTCGACGTTCATCTTCAAACTAATTTGAATATGATCATTCAGAATAAAATAGCGAGCTCAAGATTTCTGAAAAATTTTCTCAATATTTAATGATTTTGTAGTAACTAATGCACATAAAAGTTAATATCTGTACATCGTATGGGTTATTTACGTACCAACAGTCTATATTTAGTTATTAAGTACACACATGAACACGATACATCATACATGAATATGGATTTTAATTCTGATCAATTATGTCCTAATAATAATTTAAATTTATGAAGATTACTAGCAAGATAGAGATGTAATAAAAAACATGGATCCAAATTGTACCACATTTACAGTAGGTTCAAAGTAATGAAACTATATTGTAATCAAGCAGTATATTCAATCCTTGGGGAAGCGTAGATCTAAAGACGTACATTTCGGCTCTTAATTGATACTTATTGGAACAATTGTAAACATTTCATTATAAGAGCCGTCCATACATTATGGATGGGTGCTATTTTACTTATCAAATAATGACCACCGATATGGTGAAAAACCAACTGTATTTGTTAGTTATATAAAGAACGTTTACCCAGGAATGGTTTAGATGATTTAGTAATCTGTATCTGCTTAAATAAAAAGATCAAAGGCTTATATTATTATACCTGTCGAGCCCACAGGTTTTTGAAAGCGTGAAACATGCTGCCTAAAAATCTTGTTTCATTATTATTATGCAGCAAAATACAGCATTACCAAATCAACTGAAAGTTGGGATGAATAATGAAATGGATGGAAGAAACGGAAGGAAAATGAAATGGATGGAAGAAACGGAAGGAAAATGTATACATTTAATAACATAGTTTTAGAGTTATCTTATAAGAAATATCCGTTTGCATACTTTCAAGTATTAGTTTGCACTGTGGCACTTTTCCACGACCTTTTAACCTATGGATAAGCGTATGTAGAGACCTGAAGAAAATTTATGTCATTTTAAATTGTTAATTGTTAATATTTAAAATACTTAATATGAGTGTTTATGTTTAAATCAATATGAAATTATATGGAAGAACATTTTCACTCCCCTCTCACTATTGTTCTCTACTGTATTGTATTATTGCATCCTTATGGGGAAAGACAATGAAGATGCAACCCAATACAATGCAAACTTGTCGGCTAAAAAACTATAATGTGGTTGTTTATTGTTTTAGATTTGTAAGATAGTTTTAAAAAGGTTTGAATAGCCAAATGGTAATATTCTGTAGAAATATTCTTTGAGATTCAATTTAATACTGTTGTGACTACAGAAAACTGAAACGCTTCTTTATCAAATTATTTTCCAGTAGACTTTAGTATGTAGCAATGTTACCGTAGGAAGCTTACAATGTTTGATCTTGCATTTACATTTAATATTATAATTAGGTAAGTGTGTCATCAAGGAGTTTCTTCAAGGAATTGATCGTGCAGCTTTTGAGAGTAATTACTCTTCACATAATAATATTTAAATATGTATTTTTTACGATGTAATCATTAATATGTTTAAAGATTTACTAGTAGTGTAGTAATTTAGAAGCATGTAGTAAAGTTTTTAGATTGATCACATATTCATGAATTTCTATTCTTGAATTTCGAAAAACATCGAAATTTGAAATACTTCAAATGCCTAGTGAACGAAACTTCTAACCGGCCATATGCTCTAAAAGGTAAAATTCTTATAAAATTTTTAAGGATACAGTAGTACTCTATTCCATAACAATGGAATGATTTGTTGAAACTTGTTCAAAAGTATGTAAGGATTTGAAACTTAAAAAATGTGTCTGTAGGTGACAAAAAGTAATAACCCTGTTCTAATGCATTTAAATTGAAGATCAAAATTATTAATTGACAAAATTAGAGTAGCCCCTTAGCAAACGATAAATGTTGAAGGAAGCACTGGAAAGTGGTTTTTCTTATCAGATGTAGCCTCGGCAAAATCTCTCCCGTAATGAAAAAGTAAAGAAAAATATGATTAAAAGACCAACTTTTAATCATATTAAAGACCAATTCGTTAAAAATGCCCAGAATTTTCTGCATTAGAAGTTATTGAAGAAGACATGACATCATGACATGTATTAGGTTTGAAAAAAAGAACCACATTGAATGATTCTTTGAACTTTAAATTTGACTCGTAGAATCACTACCAAATCCAACCATACTAAAACTGTATATGATTTGAAATTTAAATACCCACAACTTTTTTAGTTGAATTTTTAAGAACAAACTTAAATCCTGAGTTGCTTACAGGCAGAGACAACGTATCTATACTGTCTAAAGAGTCTACTTAGATAATTCGAATATTATGATCTACATTGATATCTCAAATTACATTGTAGAAGAATATGTGAAAGCATAAAATTGTATTGGTTCTAATGATTACTGAGGAACAGAAATACGTTCACGTTTTTGATTAGTTGACACAGATATGATACAAAAAGTTTGATTTCGATTAGAAATAGATCAAATGATATAAAAAATTGAAACCAAAAACCAATAATTAAAAGTAACAAAGAGCGATTTACAGCGGTTGTTACACAAACAAACTTAAGATTAGTGGAATAATTTCGGAATATTTACTCTTAATGTGAATAGAAAAGTGATATGTGGTCAAACTGTAGCTTTTAGACTTGATAGGAAGAGTCAGTGCTTGTAAATGTATCAAAATATTCATAAATAAAATTAAGCGTAATTGAGTAATTAAGCATAACAATAGTTGCACTTGTATTGTGTGTCCCTTGGATTTATAGAAAAATAAGGTAGAAAAGTAGTCTGTTAGATCCGAAATCTACATTTGAAGAAGAAACAGAACCAGCCAGAAACAATAAGAGAGGAGTATATGAAAGGTAAAACCTATTTTGGAAACATTTTAAATACATTATAAGTATACTATCTATGACATTAATTATTATTGCAAAATAAAGCTGTAATTTTATTACAAAAATTGTAGTCTATTCGTGTTTGTATGTTTTACTGTAATAAATCTTAAAAAAGCATGAAAGATCATGGAATTTAAATTCAATTTTCTCACTGATCCTGCCATAAAAGTAATTTTTTGCACCCCTTATAGGGTTCGATACTATTTTTGTTGGTACTTCTTAAGGTTCAGTTCTTTGTAGATTAGCTCCCATAAGGCCGCAATATTCTAGCTTCTATTTCTTTGGTGATATAGAACGTAGGAAAACAAAAGTTATATCATTTGATAGATAATAAAATTATCTATTTTTGGATGTTCAGAATTTTGAAAAACGAAATCCCTTTGAAAACTTCTTTTGACTAAAGTCAACTCAAAATATGGAATAGTCTCACTTTAATATTCAGAGAACCCCATAAACAAGTGCATTAGTTATTGCCGGCTCTGATTACGGTTGACAAATGTCAACTGCACAGTCCTAAGTGTTGGTTTTACCCCGGTTGGCAAAAGTAAATTGCCCAGTCGTTTACGTTGTAAAACCTCATCGTCTAATTTAAAGGGTAAAGTAAAATGGTTAATGAGGTCGGAAAATAAATATTCGTCCTAGTTATGTATCGAGTTAATTACAATCGTTGTTTTTTTGGAATCAATGACAATAACTAAAGATAAGCAAAATGAAGACATTTAAGGTTTAAAGCCTTCTATTCTTTTTACGTTCTAGTAGATTGATAGTAGTTTAGAGCATTAATTACATACCTACATACATATATAGATTGTTGTTGAAATGAATGGTTAATAAGATGTACGGATGATCCTCAGGGTGACCAAAACCTTCTGGTCTAAACGTCCAGACGGAATGCGCACACAACGCAAGACCATGCAAACCTATTGTCATTTATTCTTGTCAAGTTTACCATAATCCTATAAATACCTTAAAGGCTGGATAGCTCAAGTAAGATGTATTGATTTTTTTCTTAATTTTCATTTCATAAAAAACGTTTTATGAACTTTTTTGTTTTCATAAAATCTGACAACAGATCGTGTTTTATTTTGAACGTATCTTTTTTTTCTACTGTAATGCGTAAATAAAAAATCGACTGAAAGTACTTTTTTAGAGTTTGAGATATCCACTTTATTAATTTGAATTTTCATAGCATAAAAAATGACGTTGATAAGCCCAACATAAAACCTTTCTTCAATAGGCTACGTTGGAGGTTGATGCGGTTCATCTTTCACAGCTTCCTTTAACTGTGCATTCATAGTCTCAATTTCTTGTCTGATATGGCTCGATTGCTCCAGTAGTACGCTTAGTCTGAGCTGAAACATAGTAAATCTTGCATTATTAATTAAATGTCACCATCATCAGGCAAAAATAAAATAGATTTACATCTGTAGGTGTTCAGCGGTGAGAATCCTGATCCCTACTAGTTCCTGGAACCGGATCCGCTTTAGAAGTTCCAGCTGGTGGCTGCGAATGATCTGTTAATGCAGTATTTTCATCAGGCTCTGAATAGGAAGGTCCGCCTGAACCCTCTTGGATTAATACTCCTGTATGAGAAACGCTGTCTAGCATAGTATTTCTGAGACCTTCCGGTACTGCTTTTCTAAACAGTGTTTCCACAGAAGGGTCTGACTCACGGTCTTCTAGTACAAGTGGGACATTTCTTTGCTCGTCTAATAAAGCTATACTTGGGGTTACTGTCTCATTTCCAGTTCCAAGTGTTCTAATATGGCTTTCGGCTAGTTGAGGATGGATAGAAAGTCCAAATGTACTGTTATCAGAGTCGACCTAAGGGTCATGGGAAAAAGAAAAATTATTCACGATTCTTTTATAAGGATTGCTAACATTTTTTTGTTAACATACAGGGTGAGTGCTCTGTTCAACAAAATCCGCTGTCGGAATCCTAAATCCTTGCTCGTCTAATAAAGCTATGCTTGGGGTAATTGGCTCGCTTCCAAGTGTTTTAATATGGCTTTCCGCTGGTTGAGGATGAATAGAAAGTCCAAATGTACTGTTATCAGAGTCTACCTAAGGGTCATGGGAAAAAGAAAAATTATTCACGATTCTCTTATAAGGATTGCCAACATTTTTTTGTTAACATACAGGGTGCGTGCTTTGTTGAACAAAATCCTCTGTCGGAATCCGAAATCCTTGCTCGTCTAATAAAGCTATACTTGGGGTAATTGGCTCGCTGCCAAGTGTTTTAATATGGCTTTCCGCTGGTTGAGGATGAATAGAAAGTCCAAATGTACTGTTATCAGAGTCTACCTAAGGGTCATGGGAAAAAGAAAAATTATTCACGATTCTCTTATAAGGATTGCCAACATTTTTTTGTTAACATACAGGGTGCGTGCTTTGTTGAACAAAATCCTCTGTCGGAATCCGAAATCCTTGCTCGTCTAATAAAGCTATACTTGGGGTAATTGGCTCGCTGCCAAGTGTTTTAATATGGCTTTCCGCTGGTTGAGGATGGATAGAAAGTCCAAATGTGCTATTGTCAGAGTCGACCTAAGGGTCAAGGGGAAAATTATTCACGATTCTTTTATAACGATTGCCAACATTTTTTGTCAACATACAGGGTGTGTGTTCTGTTGAACAAAATCCGCTGTCGGAATTCCAAATCCCGCAACACTTTCAGGGATACTTTGTCTTGGAAGAAGCAGGTTTTCCGGAGCAGCTACTTCAATACTACCGTGATCCGGGTTTTTAGCAGTTCCTTTTTGGAAAACATATTGAATTTACATTTAAGAAATGAGTATTAAACAAACTCTTCATTTCAAACAAAAAAATTACTTACCGTTATAGGAATGAGTGTCTTCTGCTCCCAGAGCAACTGTGGCTATAAGATCAAATACTCCAGTATTACTAGAAGTCCCTGCACCCAACATTTGTTGCTTTTCAGGTGACCTACTACTGCGGTCAACTACCATAGGCACCCTTGGGCTTGCTTGCTGGTTGTGGGTGGTTGAAGCCGCTGTAGAAACGGATCCTAAAGTTTTACATAATCTTAATATTAAACCC
>JAQGBU010000198.1:0-48011 GCA_034698605.1 Isotoma decorata
ATACATGTAAAGTAAAGGAGTTGACATGAGTTGACATACGCTTTATACATGGAAAAAACTGGAAATTTAGTTCGGAAATGACACAAAAAATTTTATTCGAAAACTTGTGCAATAAAAACTTGAAATTTAGTTGGGCAATGACAATTTTATTCGACAACTTGAACATATTTATGAACAACCCAGACCAAAAAAAGGTCCTCCCATTTTGATGGGCAGAATTAAAGTAGGCGGAGTTGACTGGCAAAAGGCTTGACTGGGAAAAGGCTTGACTGGCTAGTGTCCGGATACCATACATATACCTTGTGAAATGTCACACTCCCCCGCGCGCAACGTGTACAATCGTTAAAGAGTTGTCCATACTACTACATACCAATAATTCCACCCAGGTAGTCTTCCCTTCGACCACCCCCATCATTTACCTCATTTCAAAGAAACTGATAAACATAATCCATATAAAAAATAAAAGTTCAAAGGTCAGAGTAATATGTACGGCCCAAGGAGGTCCTGTCCAGTGTAGTCATGCTCCGCCTAACCCATCCCACAATAGGTTGCAAATGTTTTGGACTTTTTAGTTGTATGAGTATGTGCTAAACTAACTGGTGTAATTCTAAAGCAAAAGAATATATAAAGAAATATAATATTCTGTCTTTTCTTACAGCTAAAGCTAAATGTTTAATATATTAAATCTAAACAAAATGTTGAAAAGGATTGATTTTGCATGCATGTAATATATAGTATTATTGATGCTGGAGTAAAGAATGAAATGAATGTAAGACAAGTATAGGAAACTAATGATGATGATATGAAGGACCAGTGTGGGTTGAGTAAGTCAGTGTGGACTATAGTGTACAAGTACAAGAATCTCCTTCCTCTGAATACCAAGTAAAACTAGGTTTTTCCTCTATTTTATACCTCGAAGACTCATCACAATAGTCAATGTCAATTGTGGTTGTGAGTTGTTACTTTCCACAGTTGTATAAATTGGATTTTTTGCTAAATTACAATTGAATAATATAGAATAATAATAATAGCACTATTGAATTTATTTAACGAAGAAAAATAACCCAAGTTGGCAGCTGCTGCTAATTTAATAAGGATTTCCATAGATATATATATTATATACATACTATTTATTTAGTAGTATCCTAAATTCTAAAGTATTCAGATCTGTCTTTTTGTAGGGTTTAATTCGATGTTGAAATTAATTAATCATTCTTGGACTTTTAATTAATGAGCTTGATCAAAAGGGAAGCTCATCCGTAGCCAAAACCAATTAAGTCATTCTGATAATTCCCAAGACACAGACAAAGAGTTGATATATTTGGACAAGGAAATTAAAAGAGGAAGCTGAACTTTTTCAGCTTTGGAGTGATTCAATTAATTAAAGACTTTTGGATTCTTAACACAATGTACTGTGATGCAGTTTTTGTATCAAAACTTACATTCCTCGTCCTTCTTCTTTATGTTAATTGTAAGTTTAATGTATGCAGAATCAGTGTTTTATTCCATATTCCTGAATTCTTGTGACATTCCGTTTTTTAATACATTTTTAATGGTTGTTGTTTGTCGGGGTTTTAATTGTTGTTTGTTTTGTACTAGGTATTGGTTCAGAGGGTTCAAATTCCAATGGGGAGACTTGGTCTTCTTCTCTTGATGAAGGGGAAAAATTAGCTCTTGAAGCTATTCGATCTCTTCACAAGCAGTTGGACGATGATAACAATGGAAATATTGATTTAACCGAGTCCAATGAGGTAATTATTCATTTCTTAATTTAATCGTTTTAGATCAATTTAACATAGAGGTAAAATGTAAGATTTAATCTAGAACTTTCTAAAAAAAAAAAACGGGGCTTTATGTACAGTGTACAACAGTAAATATTATATTTTGGAATTTAGCATTTGATTATTAGTCGAATTATTCGGTTAATTAAAAACAGGCAACAATTATGCCTAGGTGTTTGTTTCATACACTAATTGAATTTAGTCGTGGTTTACTATTTCGTGTTCGATACATTGTGCATTGCACAGTACAAACACTTTATTTTGTTTGGTTTTATTTTGCATATTTTGTTCATACTAGGTCAACTAGGTATATTTTTTGTTTTGAATATATCATAAAGTTCCCTTTTTGTTTTTTTCAGTTCCTTCGAGAAGAATTGAAGTATGAAAAGAATATCGAAAACCGACAAAAAGCTTTCCATCGAGATGACGATACCCAAGTATCGGTGCGAGAGCTTTGGGAGACGTGGGTGAATTCCGAAGTTCATAATTGGACAGTAGAACAAACTGTGGAATGGGTTGGTGACTTCGTTGGCCTTCCAAAGTATCGGGAACGATTTCTGTCTCAAGGAATTAACGGAACTGTATTACCTATGTATGCGAAAAACTTATGTTTTCTTGGGAATTATTTCTTTCAATCTGAAATAGGATAATAATGTAAAGTTTCATTTTTTTAGCCTTTCGGTTAATCACAACAATTTTCTGTTTACCGTTCTCGGAATTAAAGACCCAATTACTCGCCAGCGCATTGCTGTAAAAGCGATGGATGTTGTACTTTTTGGACCCCCAAGAGGTTTGTCATAAGAGGCTGTTTTTACATTCATTTGAGTTCACAACCGTTGATCTGATAAGTTCTGACTGAATTGTTTTTTTTGTAGATAATACGAACCGTGCTAAAGATATAATTTTGACCTCAATGTTAGCGATTGCAATTATTACGTGCATATTTGTTTTCAAACGTTACCGATCCTCACAGGAAGATCTTTCTAATATGACGAAACATATGGCTGAGCTTGCCAAAGCTGAACAAGCCCTAGTGGAGCTTCAAGTAGGTTATGTTGTTGACTCGTTGTTTGTATGATATGACATTTATATTCGTTAGATTTATTACAGAGAATTTATTATTTGTGTTACAGAACGCGATAGAAACAGCTAAAAATGAACAAGAAGATAACGAAGTAATAGTTCAAAGGAGTAACATAGACGGAGATGATCCTGATGAATTGGTTAAGCTAAGGGAAGAAAACACGGTAAGCTGATAATATTACTGGATTTGTTTATAAATATTAATTAATTAAAAATTAATTTTCTAAAGTTAGGCCCAGTAGATATTTTTGTTTAGTCCGTTATCTGAACATGTAGCCAAGTCATCAACGAAGTACAAACAAATTTCGATTAGGTGTTCGGAGATGAATATGCATGAGTGATTTGAATCGAGAGCAATCTTAAATCTTTTAATTTTACGGGCATTGGTGTGACATTGAATTATCATATAATTTGTTTAACAAATTCCAAAATTGTCATTGACGTAAAGCTCGCTATTTGCAATATAAACCCTGATGGGTCAACCGCAATTTCAGTTTGTCTTCAGTCTTCAACCTCAAGTCAGCTTTTCAATTGTCAGTAAATTTTGGGTCGTTTGAATCAGTTTTGTAGTGTTAAATTTTTTTTAAAGTGTTTTTGTGTTCAAAATTTTCATGAATAACAAAGTGCTTAGTTCACGAGATTTACAAGCTATCTCTACCACTGACTTGGTAGCGACGGATAGTAATGCTAGTAGCTTACCACCAAATTGCTGTGAAGAGCTTGAAGATGAAATTATTGTAACAATAATTAATTAAAATACAATTTCATGAATTTAAGTTCCCGAGTGTCTTTCGTCTAGAGGTACTTTAAGGTTGGCCAATAATTGATTAATATTTTTTTATGCCTGTATAGGTTTTGAGAAATGAATTGCATCGCGCTGAAGTTGAGCTACAAGATAAGTGCTGGGTCCCACCTCCAGCTCTTCAACACTGGCTGCAATACACTTATGAGTTGGAGTTGAAGACTTACAATAAGAAGAAAAATGGTGCCGAACGACAACTGAGACAAGCTAAAGACGCAGTAAGTTCTTCATTATTAAGCGTACTCCATTTGTTAGCATGTGAAAGACGATATCTCCTGTGTTTTCATTAGTGTGACAAACTGAAGAAGAAGCGTTCCAGCCTTATGGGGGCATTTGTATCAACTCATGGGCGTTCTATCGATGATGTGGATAAAGCTATTTTAGAAGCAAGGTATAAAAAAGCAGTAATTTTGTTAGACTAGTAGTGGGTATGTTGGACACAATTTTAAATTTCTGTGTTGTTTTAGAACTGCATTGACTGAAATCACGTACGAGTTACAGGAACGTATGCACCGTTGGAAGCAGATTGAATTACTGGTTGGATGTCAAATTATGAATAATCCAGGTCTTGCGTATTTGGATAATCTTCTGAAAGTGTACGGGAAAAACCAATCTTTTGGAGGTAAGCGGAATCCAAAAATGTTAAAAGTCTATAATTTCCATCAGAGCTTGCGTGTGAAATCTATGCATATTTTACTACGATTTAGGTCCCGGGTCTGTGATAAGTAATAGTCAAGATGACATCGATGATGATGGTGCCAGTTCGATCTACTGTCCGTCGGCAGGTAGGCCTAAAACTCTCCGTTCTCTTCCACTTGAATAAGCGTCTACTCAAAGTATCATATCGTTACGACTCACGTAGCTGTAATGTTTACTGCAGTGTAGGCAGGATATTAAAATAATACTGTAAAAATCGGTCTAATTAGCTAAACCATGAACTGTCACGCACAATGTGGGTTTCGGGATGGGTTTTGTAAGCTGTGAACCCCCTTTTTAAAGCACGTACAAGCTAGATATTAGGTATGGCGAATCTTAGATTCTAAGGAAATTCACAGTCGTGTAAAAAAAGTCAACTCTTGCCATAAACTGACGGATGTCCTTAGAATTAATATTTGTTTGAAGTTATTACGTTTAATTTGATGCGGTTTTAATTATAAATATCAATTATTATTGATACCTCACGAATCGCGAGTAATCTGAGCCAACGCTATCATCGTCAATGTCAGTATGATTTAATACGAAAGCAAACTAACCTGGTTGTATTTGCATGAGTTTTTTTTAACTGTTTTATCATTTATTACCATGTATAAAGTAACAGTGAGACTGTTCGTGTGTTCGCTCACTAAAAATGAAACATTGTGCACTCAAGTTCCATTGTCATTGGAGAGTTAGATCGACGTTTTCAATAATTAATTTTATTTGTTAATATATTGTGTGATTTTGTGACATAGAGTTCATTTGCGTAACCCCTTTGCATTTTAATGCTGACTTTGTTTCATTTTTGCACGTTTCCTTACAATTTGTTTTTTCTCGAAACTTTCTCGTTTTGAGGCTTTGTGCTTTATGTTACTTATGGATTTTGTTTATAAAATAATTTGCCAGTCAGCACTTTCTTATTTGTAATATATGGGGGGAGGGGTTATGCAAATGGAATCGATGCATTGGCCTTGTTAACAGCAGTTAAAGGAAACTTTAGTCTGACTTTTGTGAACCTGTACCTCTTATTATATTCTATCTATGAATACCCAATAACAAATATCATGAGCCTAATGTTTTAAAAGCAAATTGTCAAGAACTTTAATTTGTCAATGAATATTTTATTAATATCAAATATTTTCCCAGAACATCACATATGAAGTTTTTGTTTTATTTTTGTTTCTCATGTTGCTTTGCTTACAAACTTAAAGCTTTAAATTATTATTTATTGTTTTAAATTTTTATTCTTGGTAGGTTCTTTTTGTGGTACTCACAACAGTAAAATTTCTTATTCTTCAGTTATCTTCAGGGTTTATGTTCGCTCTATGTGACTAGAAATTTAGTTTATGAACTTGAAGCATAGCTAGTATTTACTAGCTATGCTTCAGGTTCAGATATAACATTACTGAGTATAAAATATGGTCTTTAATTGTAATATGCAGCTTATGTAGTTAATTTCTAAATCTAATCAAGAGGGTATTGTAACTGGTAATGCAGGTGCTAAGTAACACGGTCATACAAATGGTGAAGGGTTGATATGGCTAGGAAGGGCTACGCTTTTGAAGTGTTTTGTTCACTATTGGGTGTAATAACTTAAGGGGGTACTTGTTTTATTTGGAAGTACATAAACTCGTAAGCACATCCACGTACTTGATGTTCCCTGGGCATCAAAACCCATCCCAATTTCCTGCTTCCGCACGTGTCTTTAACTTTCATCAACCAGCTTCTGAATATTCATCAATAACCAACACGTCAAGCTTTGGGGCCATAAGCAATAGTGGGAGTAGCCGACCTTCTCAGTATGAGATTTCAGCTAGAGAAAAAGTGACTGGTGCAGGTAGCATAACCCAAAGTCATTCGTGTCAAAACTCCGCCGAAATGGCAACAATTAGCGAAAATTCAGGTAAATCCTAGTTCCTTTGATTCATAAAATCCTGTTTGCTTTATTTTCCCCTGATTATTTCATTTGATTTTCACTTTCTTGTTTTTCCTTAACTCCCTGATTTCTACCGGAACTGCGATTCTTGGCATTTGTTTGTAACACATTAAACTTAAACCATAGTAAAACTCCTCACCCTTCCGAAATATGATGCGTTCTCCTTTTTGGCTGAAATTTGAGTGTGAGAAGTGTTTGGCTCAACCCTTATTAATCGTGTGGTATCAACAATTAGATGAAGACGACCCTGCGCCACAGTTTTGCCATATGTATTTGTCCAATCATCGCACACTAACTAGAATTTTACTAATGATTTTTTACAATTGAATCAAATACCTTGCGTTGGCTAGACTAAAAATTATTTAATTAAGTACAGCTTAGAAATTGGCCCCCACTCTGACAACTGCCTTTTTGGGTTGTTCCGAAATGGCTGTTGAAGACAGTATTTTTGCCTTATTAACAGTTTCCGGACCCGTGTCGAGTGCTCACATGTCCATGGCAAGATCCAAGTCCGTGACCAGCATGCTTAGCCTTCGAGATCGGGGCGTTAGCAGAGAATCATCTAGCAAAGATTCTTCTACTGGAGAAGAGGAAATCACTGGGGATGCTTCCGACATTGGAAATTCGCGAGACCGTAAAGTGACCTTTCGCGGTGATCGCAGGTTAGAAACGGCTCGAGCAGCCATGGTTTATCCACTTAGGAAATGTGCAAGCGTCAGTTTTCAACACAGCAGTATGGAAAAGCGCCTTCGAATGATGTCGCATGAAAACTAATCTGAATGAACCGAGCCTAAACAATTTTTTTCTCATCAGAATAACTCTGAAAATAGTTTTGGCTAGCATCACAGTTCATTAGATTTGATAGTTTAATTACTTAGCGATGCCAGTTAGTTTAATAGTGATGTACCTTGCATTTTTGTACTAATATTTGCAAGGTTTGAGTTTTTTCAGATACAATTTTAGGTTTAGTGGGTTTCATAAACTACAACGTGGTACAAACCTCTTTAACTCACTGATAGTTTTGTGAAGGTGTTCAACTTATTTTGTTACTAATCTTCCCTTAAATCTATTTTACTACCACTTGTTAAAAAAGGCCGCAAGCAAGAGCAATATCAATACCTCATCTAATTTTAAAACTCACAACCATTACTTTACCTGAATTTTGTTAGATCGTTTTCCGCCGTTACTGTTATGTGCATTTCAGCTTTCCATCTAATGTATTATTTTTCAAATCTAAACTTGAATACTAATTAGAAACTTCGGATGAACTCTTTACGATCTCTAATGTTTTTGAGTTTATCAAAAGCTGCATGATAACTAACTAATTAGTCTACATAAGATGCATTTAACATCCGTACATTGATGTTCATGAGCGGATAACAAAAGATTATTTTATTCTAAAACCCGTACTGATGTGATTAGACTGCTGCCAAATAACGTATCACAAATATTCGAAGCAGTTACTTTGATACTTAATATTTAATACTTAATTTATAAAGGCCTAAGCTGAGAATGATTGCAAAAGGAAAGAGCAGTGGGTCTCAGGTTGATTCAATGGAAAGTGATGATGTACGGAATTTTATGTCAAGAAGCGTCTCAAGCAACAATGGAATGGATAAAACAAAGTCTGAGGTAGGGTCCTCATTCCTTTACTAATAATATCCTATTCCTTTTTGCCTAGTTTACCCTATCACATTTCAAAACTTTCTTCCACACCTTAAATTGCCTTGCATGCTGCTGGTTGACACTCATCTTAAGACCAATTCAATGCGCAACTTTCCTTAATAACACTTTGCCCTCTATATTAACGTGTTTTGTCAGTTTGATGGTCTAGAGAGTATAACGATTTAAGTGGAAGCGTTATTTACGATTTACGATAGTTAGTTCGGCTCAAAAACTAGTGAAATATTTTGTAACTACTAAACTCCTGCTATCTACTTACCTATGTTAAAAATGAACATTTTCAAAATTTTCTCGTGTAAAATTGATTACTTTAGGTACTATCATCAATATTTTTTTTATTAATTTGATGTGATTTTGATACTTAAATCGGTACCACAATTCGATTTCAACGCAATCGGGAACCCATTGTATTATTAGTAGCAAAACTAGAAATGTATAAATTATGTATGCTCACCAGATTTTCCATTCAACAGAATAAAAAGTCACGACACACCGCTTCATTTTATACTAGATAAAAATATTATGCATTGATTTTTTTCAGTTTCTTTGCGCTTTTTGAATTTTTCCGTTGTCAGTTTTTTATGTGCTTTTGCTTAATAGCTTAGATGAATTACAAACGAACAGCATGAATCGATTTAAAGTGTGGCCATGCCAGATGGAAGTTGGTTTCATAAATGATAGAGCCGTAAGTTTTGTCCCCACTCTAGAAGCACAGCACTGTACCTGTTTGTCCGTATTTCTAATGTTTTGTGAGTTGTTTTCAAATGTTTGTGTGAAGCAATGTTTTTATGCACAAATTAGAATATGTGGAAAAGCATTGACGTAAGTCTGTTTTTTCTTGCATATGCAGCGTTTCAGAGGCGGAAAGGAAGTATTAATTCGACAAACAGCATCAATAATTTAAAGAACCAACTTCCATTTCTATGTATATTTACTGTAATTGTAAAGAGGATGTCTGAAAAGCAAGAAGAATGTAGGTTTCAAATGGCAGTGTTCTGTAATGTTGTACAGGAAACCCAAGAAGTCACACCCCAAAAGGCGTCACAAGTAGACAATGAGAACGGAAGGGTCAGTAACGGTAAGATTAAGAAAGATGGGGAAGAGAAGAAAGCTTCTAATTTGACTGATGGATTAAAGAGACCACACACAGAAAAAGGTAAAATATGGGATACTATCTGCAATTTAGTTGGAAATGGAGAGAAGATGTCCAAATCAAATAAGGCTGCCTCCGTGAAGGTGTCCAAAAAGTCATCAAACAATCAGGAACGTTCTGAACATAAAATCAAAGCTAAAAGCTTCCGAAGCTTGTTTCGACCCAGCGATAAAAAGGTTTCAACTGACTCTTTCAACTCTACAACGACTGCCTGTTGATGCAACTCAAAAATAGGCCTATTAAACGCACGGTTTTGTATCTCTCATTCTCTACTAAACTGAATTCCTCAGTTTTATCTCTCGTCAAAATTTCAAGTCAAATTGCAGAATACCTCAGTTTTTCTGTTTAAACTCAAATACTAACCTTGCGAATCTCAATGCCATTAATCGACTTAATCTCATACTTGGATCTGTCGTCATTTTTTAAATTCCTGTACTTATGTATCACTTAATGTGATTTAAAACTGTACTTAAATTTTTGTCGAGGCCTAGCCTAGCCGTATAAATTGTAATTATCTAAGGCAACCTTCCGTCTAAACATGTAAAAGACGATGCAAAATTTAATATGAATGAAAACAAAATTTAAATATATTCAAATTCAAGCGTCTCCAGTCTTTTCATCGTTGAAGTACTGAAATAAACAATATCATATTTATAGACTAATATTAATTACACCTTTACCGTTCTCAATAAACAGTTTGTCTGACCTAGTTAGATGATTTGTTAAGAGAACCAAAATTATGGTGATTGTAACGAACTACAGAACTGCTGGAAGGTTCGCCGGTATTTGTTACTTTAAAAATTACACAGTAATATTTAACGATGCCCAAATGTAGAAACCATACTAGCCATTATATTTAATCAATCTCCAAATACAAATTAAGCGTTGAAGTACTGATAATAATATAGATATTAAGTAACAATTATTGTTATAAGCATTAACTAAGATCGCACCGTTATCAAACGTTGCCTTTTTAATTTATGAGAAAAAACGGCCTACGGTTGAGATTGCAGTCAATCTACTCTTTTTTGGAGAAAATGTGATACCATAACCAATTACATTTGCCTCAACTTTACACTGGACAGTCAGTTTTTAACTCCAATACAGTAATTGAAAGAAAATATGTCCCCTAAGCGAAGGTTAGAGGGGATCATTTGTTCGTATGTTTTTGTATGAAATCGTTCGTTTCTTACCTACAGTTACACACACGTGAGTGTTTTTAAGTTAAATGACTTGTGAATCCTCGTGACAAGATTTCAGTATTGTTTCATACGTGTATCACGTTTTGATAATCAAGTCAAAATAATAGTTTTTAGTTAATGAATATTAGTATCCCATGGTGTTGAAATGTTTTAAAATGTTTTTATTCTCTTCAAATGGTCAATAAAGAAACTTGGTTTACTTTTCTAAGTTTTGTGTCTACTTTAAACGTTGGTTTTATATTATCATTTGTAATTGAAAAAACAACGATCGTACAGCTTCATTTTCATATTCATTCCAATTTAAACGAAACTTCAATTGCATATACCACCAGCAACCAACCTAGTGCGTTTTAACGGTGAAGTGATGGGTGGGTATCTTTTCTCTGTAATACCTGACACGATTAATTTTGTTAAGCATCTTTAAAGAATATTTTCCTCATCAAAATACAATGTAAAAGTACTAATACAGTGCAGTATAAAACTGAGGATAATTAGAGGCTTTAATAATGGTTTTTAAGTGAGAATTCAAATAAAAAATCGAAGACGCATAAATGCAAATTTTGATCTGCGGCTGCGACTTACTTAGTAGACTCCTGCACTGCGCACCCATTATACAAGTACACAATAGATTTAAAAAATGTGATTAGTAAACCTGATTTTGCATAGGTAGACAGAACCTAGGCTAGATTATTCCTCGTAAATAAATGAGTAAATGTCAGTTTCACTAATCCATATGATTACCTACGGGATTATGCACAAACAAGTCCATTACGAATCAACTTAAGTTTAATACTTTGAAGTTTTCGTCACTGCCCTAGATTTTCATTTTTAGTTCAACCTTAAAGCAAAAGTTGATTTCTGGCCGCAGCAGCGAGTCTTTTTGCCAACAGAAACTCAAATGACAGCAAAAGTTTTTACATGTATTTTTGTACCAATTAATGCTAATGATTTCTTGTAGAATTATCATTTTAATTTCATAGTTATTTTAGAACATTTTATTAAAAGTTTGCATCTAATGTGTCTAGCCTTAAAGTTTTTCTCAATAAATACTATAGATTACCTACATTATAATGCTTCGTATAATAATAGTATAAAAGTCGATTTTATGCTTTTTCATCTACATAATATGCCATTTCTCCGATCATAGCTGGAATATTTAATGAGCAAAATCTGTTGACATCAGATGAGTTGAGACTGGCACCATGATTTTAAGAATGGAACTCCAATACAGACTGTTTATGGAACTCCAAAAGATATTTTTTGACCATGATGAGCAGAGCTGAAAGGTTTTCTAGTGTGCACGTAATTATGCTTATACCTGAATACAAGTTTACAGCAAGTTATTTTTGGGAACACATTTTAACTTTCTTAACTCATCAAGGGCTTTTTTGAGAAAGGAAAATTTTATTCCTAATATTGTTTTAAGAATTCAATACCTCCTGTAGGTGAGCTGACATTAAATTCGATTTGTTTTTAATCTCAATAGATAGTGAGGAAGTCAAATAACTATTATAAAAGTTATAGCTGTAACACTGCAAGCAAAATTTATGGTGAAAGTGCACCTGTATTTGCAAAAACCACAGCGTGCAATTCATATGCCACCTTAATCTACTTCATCCTGTGATCCGCACTACCGGTAGTCAAGTTTCAAGTTTACTAACATTAAAAAACTGCATTTATTATAACCAACTGCTAACCCTCCCGAGCATCATACTATTTGGCTGTCCTTGTTTTAAATTTAAAAAATAACTTGATTCACGTTTATTCCTATTTTATATCACTAATACCAATCGGTAGTTTTGCTGTGTGAATATTTAAAATCCCATAAGCACCTCAGACCTCAAGTACCAATATCAATCAATGAGTTCATCCAATGCATGGATGATGATAAAAAATTATTAAATAAACAAAAAGTCTTAAAACAAGGTTTTAGCCCGGTTTTGTAAAGTTGGCCTCATGACACAGTGCGGAAACCGGTATGACAAGCTTTGTCAGCTAAAGTGAAACACAAAGATGATACCATACCTTCACTAATACCAACATTAAATGAATTGAAACTG
Organism: Isotoma decorata; assembly: GCA_034698605.1. Classification (NCBI taxonomy): domain Eukaryota; kingdom Metazoa; phylum Arthropoda; class Collembola; order Entomobryomorpha; family Isotomidae; genus Isotoma; species Isotoma decorata. The sequence continues at coordinate 12,397 of JAQGBU010000198.1, forward strand.
AGTTTTAAAACTTATAGTAAACATTGTCACTCTAGTTTAAGACCTCTATACTGCTTCATTACAATATATCTTAAAGATATTATTCTGCCCTATCTGTCATTTCTCTAATACCTGTCTCAAGATGATAATACAAAGTGTAACACTTTACCCTCTCTATCTTAACTTTTTACATTTTAAAAATTAGGTATACAAATGGCTTTTTTCTTCTTTAAACTAAAACCAAGCTTCATTTAAGTCAAGTGTAATATAATGTGTAATCTCAATTTCATCCTCAATCGTAATTTGTTTGTGCATATTATAGAGAGCTGTTGGTAAAGAAAGCAACTACATACAAGCAGACCAAGAAGATAAGACTTGAGTCAAGTCACATAAGTCAAGCTATTAAAAAGAGCCAAGAATAAGAAGCCAATACATTCAAGTTACAAATAATATTAAGACATACTCTACATTAGTTATGCGATGTGTTTGCCGATGATGATAATAAAATATTATGATTTTAGCAATACAATAAAAGACTTAAAGCCCCCATATAATCCAAGAGGGGTTTCTACTTTTGATTATGAATCAAAAGAGAGGATAAAAGACAGCTTTAGCTCTCAAGCTTCTATGCATCCTATACTAAAAAATTGTAATGAACTTTATTTTAAGATTAAATTCTACAATAATCTACATGTATGAAACATTTTCATAAATAATAAAATTAACTTCTCAGACTATGCAGAAGAGAGAAGACCCTACCTACCTTCTTAAGACCTCTCGACATATGTAACATCACTTGCATGTCTTTGTTGGTACTATAAGTTGATAAGTTGAGCTATTTCATAGTATTCATAAAGATATTATAAATATTATTTACTGAATAGATAGAAGATTTGTTCATTCATTGTGAACTTTGGTAGTGTTGACTTGGCACAAGTAGCGAAATCAGATTCACTATTCTTTCGTACTTTCATAAAATAACAACTACTTGCCGGTTTCACTCCCGCGACCCAGCTGAGCTGACAGATCAGAGTGGGATTCTTTCTTATGGAGATCCATTAAAATCGGTGTTTTACCTTAAATTGAAATCTCAAGTAGTTGTTTCTCATCCTACGTATAGATAGCATAATATAATATTATCTAATGCTCAATAGATATTATCAACAAAATTATTATCAATTAATTTTGAAAAGTGATGTAGTGATTTTTTACAAGTGATAAAGGGATTTGAAAGAATCCACCAGGTCTTGTTGAAGGAACGCGGAAACTTAGAGAGGACAAGGGATTTTAAGGACGAGGGACTAATCCGAAAGCAGTTTTGCATTTGAAAACTGAAAACTCAATAATCCGAATATTTTGGTGAGAATTGATTTTTGTCTCAATAATAAACCCGCTATTACCCACTCCACACTGATTTCTAGGATTTGTCCCCGTGCATACACAGCATCAAGGTGTTTACAATTACAAGGGTATGTAGTAGTATGTAATGAAAGGAAAGATACATGATACAAGGAAAGATTTCTCGTATGGGATACCCGAATCGGTCACTCGGTGCCGGTATGAATTTCCTTCCATAAAAGTTGTAGTTCTATACATTTACTACTAAATTCGGCCGAGTCACTTACGTAGGTCTAACCGGTAGTATTTTTCAATAGTTTAGTAGTTAACTAATGTTACGAATGTAAATGTGAAATTAGTTTATTGTACTCACATTGTTTGTGCCCTTTGTTTTGTTCAATGTTCTGTATGAAATTCTGTCTGAAATATTTATATGACTTAAAGAATGCTCATTGTTTGTGACATTTGTGAGTAGGTCCCAATTTTTAGTTTCACGTTGTATCAGAAAATGTAAACCTCAAATTCGTAACAAAATGCATTCTGTAAATATATGCATATGAAACAAGACATTACTTTAGCAAAGTACTAATTTAAATGTTTTTATAAAGTTAATGTCAAGCAGATAATACAGACTTTTTTAAGGAAAACCAGCTTAAGCTTAGGAAGCAACGAAATGCCTTGTTATTATTTCTAGCTTTTTTACCATTTTAAATCTGTATTGTCACTTAATGCGTACTTCATTTAGAAGTTAATCATGAATAAAGCATTAGGGCTTGCTTATCGGGATTCTGTTGGGCAAAACTTAATTTCAACAACTGCACATTTAAGTTGATAAAAGCTAAATTTGAAAGAAATGTCAAAAGGTCTTGGTGGAATCAATGACAGCAATCTTCATCAAACTAACAACATTAAATAATGAAGTGATACCCGAACATAAGCTCACCAAAAGTTCTCAAGTAATCTCAACCAGTAAAGACGCATCTATTCTAAGGTCATTAAAACTATTTTACATAAATGTCATCAAAAACTCATCAGCAGTATTTACGACGGATTTATTAGTTTTATACAAGTAGCTTATGCAAATTTTATGCCAAAATCCAAACAAGAGATTGAGATTTAATAATAAGATTCCGCAGTCTTTTAAGGTACTTTATTTAAGTTTCTTGAATATAAACTTGACATGCTGATCATGTTACATATTAAAAGAAATCGCGAAAGAATTTGTCAAAAGATGTACGAATGATGAAATATTATTCATTATACGGATAACATAAACAGATCTTACTTGATTTTTTATATCAAGAAAAAGATCCGACAATATGTCGCATTACTGTATTTTTTTCGTCTGGCTCTTTGAGTATAAGAATTTATATATTCTTTGAAACACAAAATATTAAATGTAAATGGAAGTCGAGTGTTTCTTCTTCGTTTAAGTAAATAAATATTAAATTGCACCGTTTTATCATTTTGATAAAGGAAAGACAGAATAATTTAATAATAATAAAATCATACGAATTGTATTCCAGCACATATAAACGAAAAGAACGGTATTAAAAAAGTATAAATCTTTAAATTAGATTTTACTAATGAAATGGGGAATTAATAAAACCACTGGTAGAATTAGTCTACTGAACATACAGAATAACTTTTCCATTCTTGTAATTTCGTCGGAAATAATATTTTATTGCAAACTTAAGCGTTGGATTGGTTATACATTGTTATCTTTGTCAAGCAAAGAAAGTATCGTACAACTTTAGTAAATCTAATAATTTACTTAAATTAATTCTCGTCATATGAGTTAAATGGGGTGATTCTGATTATGGTTTTTATGGATTATTTTGAACTAAACATTAAAAATGTTGAAAGTTGTCAGGGCAGATTCCATTTCCATCAAACTCCTGGCACTCTTTTCTATGTGTTTTAATGCATTCCTTAAAAATCGAAGGTAGAAACTAAGAACTGGCTTTATAATCTAAATTTTTACTCTCAATGGCACCATTTCCTTTTGCCAAGTGCATCGCAATTGGTTAGACAATTAAGTTGATAAAATTGGTCAGTTGTTTTGGTTTTTGCTTAGATGTTAGATTCTTAGATTATCTCAGGTGGTCGTATTCATCATCCACTCTATAGGCATCTTTACTACTCGTTTTAAGTCTTAAAGTTTATCTGCCTGACTGAATAGAATTTCGAGTTCCTTTTCGATTCAATCTTCCTTGTTGAACAACAAATAAGCATTTATTTATTCCTTATAACAAAACCATTCTACGGGGTAACAGACAATTGACGAGAACACGAAAAGTTTTCGCCCTAGATCTGCTATTCTGGTTTTTTTATCCTACCTTTTGCACTTTGAAAACATCATATCACGATTCGTCCTTTAGTACAAAATTCATCATTTGTTCATCCACTATCCGGTTTATACATATATGTAGTAAAAAAACGAATCGTTGCCTAAATATAGTTTAATTTTGCTTTTTAATTCTCATCACGATATGATTTTTTGAAATTTTATGTATATTATTTTTACTTGAAATGACGAATACAAGTGCATAGAAGGTGAAACCCTTCAAAAAACTTTGGGGTCATTGAAAATATATTTGAATTTTTATTCATGTTAAAAAAAGCAATTCGTGTTGAACGAAGCTTTTCCTGTCTTCGAAGATTCTAATGCACGAGGTAAAATATTAGTACGTACATTGTGCCGAATCATTTTTACTGTGGGATGAAATTTAATGGCTTATTCGATTTTTTTTAATGAAGTGTTTAACCAAGTCGTAATTTTCGTAAGATTAATTTTATTGGACCCAGTTTATGTTTTGGTTTAGACAGAAAATTACTTTGAATATTTGAACCATTTAGCTAACATTGAAATCTAATGAAACAAGAGTCGAAACCTGGTCTTCAGCGTATTTAAAAGAATATTAAATCAATTGTTGGTCATTTTAGGAAGCAAACATTTTTTAAGAAATATTTATATCGATTACTGAATATAATTCTTTTTTATTTTTTGTGTGGGCCAAGGCTACGTTCAACAATCGTTTTAGAAATATAAGTACAGCCAAAACGCGACAGAATCCGCAGTTACAGCTAAAAATACTATTTCGCTTCTGTGGCAAAGTTGCTACTAACTGGTAAATGAAATGAAACGGTTTACACGATGTACATGGATATCAAGTTATGAGAAGCTTGTGTATAGTAATGTCATTATATAGTATATAGTAATGTGTATAGTAATGTGTGTAGTCATTCTTTTTTCATTCGCACGGGTCAATCAATATTGATTTTGGTTGGATCCACTATTAAATTTCAAATATTTAAACACCTTCTTGTAGTTTTATTGATTATTGATTGATGGATGGCCTAATTCATGCAAAACGCCTAACCTATTTGCATACTCAAACCGTTTAGTAAAACCAAATGAGATTGTATCAGAATCAGACCTATCCGAGATTTTTTATTGTAAAAGTTAATGTTTGCTTTGTAAGCTCCCTGAGCTTAGCTGACAAGAGGTCTAATATAGACTGAACTAATATGTACTCTATAGGTTAGAAGTTAGAAACCAATATCCCTAACTGCCTTGAATTGAGACGCTTCTTAACTTACTTTGTAGATTATGTTTGACACTTTCGTTTGATTAATGATTCATTTTCTTCATTGATTTTTATTCCTAGCTGTAGAAATTTGTAAAACCGAGATTATTTATTCATCACTATTAATCCTTGATCAAAGATGCAAACAAAGAGTTTTAGCAAGCTTTCTAAAAAGTGTAAATCATCCATTACATATGTCATATATCTGTTACTTAAAGAGTGCGTAATACATATATTAAACCATTTAATGTAGACTTAATAGAGCTTTCACTGTTCCACGTGAGGCTACAAAATGTTTGAAAGTGATATGCGAATTTTTATTATTTTAAAATCAGGCCGTTCAAACAGTATTGCATAAACAAAGCTTATTCTTGTCATCTCATGTTGATATGAGATTCGCATAAAAGGGAAACTTTTATGAGATCAAAGAATCAAGAGGTTTTTTGTGGCACACTGAAGTAGTACCTGGCTGCTTGCTCCTTACTGCTACTGATTGAGTCGGAACCGAGTTAATTAAATTAAATAACATAATCATAATCATTTGTATTATTGTATTGAAAGTTGAGAATTTTTGAAAAAAAATCGTATTTTTATTCATCTGTGGATTCTCGTTTCATCCTACCTATTTTTCTGTAAGTTTTTTTTTTATTTTTTATTGTTTAATGGCATAATGAAGCAAATTGTCCTTTGTTGGCTAATGTAACAATTAGATTACAATAAAAGTGTACAGCAGTGGCTATAGACTGCATATAGCTTTCATTTCTCATCTTTGTATGATATTATTTATATGAGACGTCTTGTCTTTCTACTTTACACCTGTAATTATTGTCTCTCTCCGTTTAATGACTAAATCAGACCTGTCATCCATCGTTCGCAGCTACTCATATCATGTCTAGTAATCTTGTTTTTGTTTGGCTTGAAATCATAATAGTATATAATTTTGTTAAGAGATTAACACTTCTCTTCATACGTCGCAAAATGTAGAGTAGAAAAAATGTAAAAAATGTTGTGAAATACCTAAAAGTTTAAGGTATATGCATATGCTTCCACTGATCTACTTCAACTTCCTGTTACCATTTTTAATGAATGCTAGAAGATAGGAAGAGTTCCTTTAAAAATATCCATAACATTAATTTCAGATTTATAGATATGACTAGCTGACTAGCATTGCCTATAAATTATCTTACAAGATAATTAAAATATTTAGAAAATTTTATCTCGTATTTTGCTTGGCATCTGCTATGATGTAATATTTTGATTGATATCACAGTCATGGACTTTCTGATCTTTAAATTTTGCTTGTTGTTTAACTTACAAATCTAAATCATCTTTGGCATTTTAGTAATCATGAGTTACAATCTGATTTAATCTCATCTTGCGTGTTGATCACTCCAGCCTTTTTGACCCTTCGTGACACGATTACTGATGAAAGCACCTTGATGTTTTGACTGGTTATGATTATGGATATCAAAATCGTTCTGTAAATGAATTTTAATGGAGTTTCACTAGTAAGATTAAGCCACCGACACCCCTGCCACCCAAACGTATTCGAGTCTTTATTGTTAAACATCATTGCACATCAGTATTCGTTGACTAGACCCTGTTTATTGTTTGTTACTCCTGCGTAAAAATAATAGATAGTTTATGACATGACCTTTCACGCAACCTATTATAGGGCATGTTTGATTTAATAAATAATAATAAAGATAATAAAAATCTCTTGTATAAAACTACACTAATGTTGAGTAAAGTTGTTCGGTCAAACATTGGTAGTACTCATCATTAACGTTGAATTTAAGCTACCGTAATCACTTAATTAGAACCCCATCCGGAATATACCCTCATCCTCAATAATCCCCCACGGTCTGCAGGGTGTTTGAAACATTAAGAGTACATTAAGTTCCCACTATGAATAATCCCTCACCCCGAATTGCAACCCTACCCTTTCAAAGGTTTGAAACATTAACTTCCTATGGGGTTGTAATTAGATAAACACAGTACATTTTGTGCGTTTTGGCAAAGAATTGAATTGCATATGATTTGCAAAAAGGGCAGTATGATTCCCACGAAATAATAACTAACTAATCCACCCATTGAATTCATTTAGACGCATTTACACACTTCATAAAATTGAAACTATCGTATCTAAGTATTTATTAAACGTTAAGAAATGGCTTTGATGACAATGAAAACAGTTTTACCTTGTGAATAGTAATGAGTGTAATTACGATTATGATACACCAATGTAGTCAGAAATCCATATGTCATAAAGTTGCCGAAATTTCATGTGAATATTAAGGAAAACAAGGATGGGCTTGGGTTATGATGACTGTTCCCATTGCCTATTGCTTTTATTGCTAGCATGCCTGATTGACAAGTTATGTAGGATTTTAAAAAATAGTTGAAAACAAACAACACACAATTTGCAAATCTATAGATTACCAACAACCACACTTGAACTATTTTAAGTTGCAAAATCTCAGAATGGAATGCCAAAAAGAGTATTTCTATTGGTCAAATAGCCAATACTTCCAAAAGAAATCGATAGTTATCCTTTTTGTAATTTATGTAGGAATCATCAAAGCTGAAATTGAAATTTAATACATGTTATTATATTCACATTAAGCAAGCGGATGTGCGTAACTAGTAGCCCATAGGAGTCATAGTCCACACCTTATGGACCAGTAAATATGCTAATAAATGAACAGTTTTGGTATTTACCCAACACATTAAGAATTTAGAGGCTCTTTATAGTGATAGATTATTCATTAAAAGGAGTCTCTAGCTAACGACGATGTCGGCATTTCCTCACCCTTGTTTTTCCCAACTACCAAAGATATAATTTGAAGTGATAATGTCGTGACATAGGCAATTATCTCTACTTATATTGTTTGCGATTTAGATCAAATTTCGCTTTCACGAGCGTTTGTTCCTCTCCTCTCTCTAGACTGTACAATTGCACATTATAGCATTCTTTACTTTATCCATTAATTTAGACAACAAAGGATGGTCCTTATAGCTTCTATCCCCACAGATAGCCAACCCATTCATTACATGACATTATACCATTGCTCGACATTCTACATTCCTCAACTCTAACTAACTCAAGTAATCTTAAGCTCAACGACGTGATCCTTCAATTATTTTTTTTTGTACTCATTGATTGTATTCTATTTATTTTGCTTTGCAGAGTAATCTCCCTCATTGTAATGTAATAGCCATAAACTAAAATTTGAAAACACATCACTCTCATTTAGAAGTTTCGATAGGATATGGGAATTGTTATAAGAAAAAAAAAATTTAAAAACCTCTTCAGCATGTCATAAAGAGATTTGCAATAGTTTCGATTGTTTCTTGAGGGAAGATTTACTGCTATATTATTTTATTGTTATAATGTTGTAAAAAAGATACGAATGATAGAGAATTATGATAAAAGTACCCATCAGTATACTAGCCAGTGTTGGTGATAATGGGGATAATGGAAAGAAACTGTAGCAATACACAACAATCATAAGTTTATCGTTGTTGCTTGATGCTGACTTAACTTAAGGCAGTTAGTTTAAAGGTGTGTAGTAGGAATATAATATATTAAAGCATTTTAAAACATAAACTAAATAACTTGTTTGAAGTTGAAGCTGATACTGACAAGTCTTTATCAAGTCTTGAATGAATAGGTATATTTTATTAGTATCGTGCATTACTGCTTCTGCTTAGACATTAAGACTCCTTTGCTTTGTACATGCATTTTATTGCTTGAATTTCATTTGAGACAATTGGAAGAAATCTCTTTAACTCTTCCTTATCAATCTTTATTTACCAACACAGTGTAAATGCAACTAAAGTTAACCATTATTTACGTAGATATGCTTATTTTGGCGTAAATCCATTCACTTTCCTTCAACGAGTTATTTTTTGTGTAAGTAACTAAAGATCTTCCATGAATTTTTCTCAGTTACCTTGCAGCTCTCTGCCTGAAGCATGGTTAAAAGTTTGACAAAGGGTATTTTATAGTAAAAACGGAAAATTGAGTCAAATCAATAAAACAATATAATTTAGAAATTCTTAAGATTAATGTAAGGTACTGTTTTCGTATACATAACCTAAGAAATTTTCGCCTTGCAAACAAATGAAAGTTGTGACGTTTTAAAAGAGACAAAGGTGAACAATTTATTGAAAATTTTTAATTAATATTTTAGATAAGCTCCTTGGTGACGGTGACCTGTGTTATATAATCAATTATACATAATTCGACAATCATGAGAAGAAGAACAGCTTTAAGACTACTGGGTGGAGTGATCCTTCTTATTGTGCCTTTGTTCACCTCATCTCTGGAAAATGGACTGGCTAGGACGCCTCCGATGGGTTGGTTGGCTTGGGAAAGATTTCGATGTAACACTGACTGTGTAAATGATCCAGACAACTGCATCAGGTAATTTTTTTGTTACATTTGTGGTTTTTATTCATGTTATAATAATATCATATCATATACATGCTGGTTCAGCCGTGCTCTACGACCCCGTAGTTTTCAGAGTTTGAGATTTTCTTTTCATTAACTATATTATTTGTCTCGGAAACTTTTATCTTACTTAAAATTTAAAAGGAAGCAGCTTGATTCTGATGATTCAAAAGCTGTCATTTCTTGCGTCCCTTTAAATGCCTAATGACTTAGGGGGGCATCCGAAGTCATTAGGTATTTGAAGTTTAGATTAGTATTTTATAATCTCGATTGGAATTGTTATAGTTTATTAACCATTCAAATTGAGATTATATGGTTAGGTTAACCCAGAAAATTATTTTGTCCTGAAAAAAACACATGAATTTATGCAAAACATTTATAAAACTTCAAACAATGGAAAGTCTTTAAAAACTAAAAGCATTTCTTATGAAATGTTCAGCAGCTAACTTCAAGTATGTGTTTGTTTAAAAGAACAGTCATAAACACATTTAAAATCCTTCAAAAATTTGATTTCATTTACTTTAATATTTATCACTTGGAATTAGCTTAGTTGACAATTACCTTATATTATTACCTATATCTCGTATCATGAGGATGGGAAAATTGCATTTTACAACACTCGAACAAGGTTCATTTTGTTGACTATTGCATATTTTATAGTGCCATAATTGTATCCTCGATAAAAGTATCGTCATCAAGGTTGCCTATTGCCTTATGAATGAGTTATGAAAATGTTATTGGTTCCCATGTTACAAGAAGTTGCATCCTCTTATCACCAATTAGACATTTAGTTTCCCTTTAATGGCATTTTAAATTCTGTTTTCATCCTAGTATGAAGATTTCAAGAGATTAATTAATACCTTTCTGCTATTACACTATTACTTTTACCCCATAATATATAAATTATGGTCTTAGCCAAGATAAGGGCAGTCTGTAAAGATTATGAGTTCTTTATGATACTAAAAGAAACTTATTTGGGCAAACCTTACCTTTCTTAATTAAAATATACGATCGAGTTGTGATGAGTTATGTAATTCAGAATTAAAAAGCCTTTTGAACCGTGATATATTTATAACATGTCTGTTTTCATTTGCCTAAGGTGACAAGTAAGGCAGCAATTTTGGCGATTTTATTAATCTCTGACCTGTAGATCTAAAAAAATCAATTTAGTCCATGCAAAAAATACAATACACGCACATTTCATAGCTGAAAATATCAAGAGCAGCAAGTTTGTAAAAGTATTCCAAGGTTCATTTAGTATATTTTCTAAATTAATACGTGATCCACCCACATATTACACAATAAAAAAATTGTTCTAGTTAGAGGCATAATTTTGCCATGATTTCCATTAATAGTTTACACTAATGAGATGCGTGAAATTATGATTTGATTCACTTATCGTTTTAGTGAACGGCTTTTTATGCAAATGGCAGATTTGCTCGTAAGTGAAGGTTATGCTGCCGTAGGATATGAATACATCAACGGTAAGTTTTTATAAAATTTTTGATTTAAAGTCGAATTAGTTAATAGGAAATATTGTGTTTATTAATGTATGCTATTTTTTTTATTTGGGAACAGTTGATGATTGTTGGCTATCGAAAAAAAGGGATGAGAATGGACAACTTCAAGCGGATCCAGAACGGTTCCCTAGTGGAATGAAACAACTTTCCAACTACGTAAGATTCTCATAATAATATTATAAAACTCATAATAAGGATTCCTTACATTGGCTGTTTATGCTTAGCAGCTCCATGTATAATGCACGTCTTGGTTTAATTTGAAGAAACAATTTGAATTAGATTCACTATCACTCTCTCTATATATTTCTTATGTTTCAAGTCACGAACTATTCAATACATTCGCCTAATTCTATATCGTCATGGAGTAAGAAGGTTAATAAGTTGAAAGTAAATATTAAACAGGTCGGATGGGGTCCTAATGAGATTGCATCTAGTTCTGATATTTGGGGGTTATCAATTTTTTTTCATAGTCCTGTTGCATTTAACATGCTGTATTTCATTCGTCTAGTTTTACACACATGAAAAACTCCTGATGATTGCCTAATATTTACATAATACAATATTGATTAAATTGTTTTAGGTCCACTCAAAAGGTCTTAAATTTGGAATTTACGAAGATTACGGAAATTACACTTGTGCTGGTTATCCTGGAATCTTGGGTCATTTAGAAAAAGATGCAAACACTTTTGCTGATTGGGACGTAGACTATGTAAAACTAGATGGTTGCTACTCACATCCTGTAGATATGGACAGAGGTAATAAATCAATTGTTATTAAATCTTGAAAGGTTGATCAAAAAACAGATTTGCATGTAAAAGCTGTTCTGCATTTTTCTAGATCACACCGAGAATCTGTTTTAATTATATGTTTCTTATTTTAATAGGCTACCCTGAATTTGGATACTTCTTAAATCGAACAGGAAGACCAATGATTTACTCATGTTCATGGCCTGTATACCAAATTTACAGTGGAATCCTGGTATGTAAGATAATATTGACTCCACTACGTACAATAAAAACTGAGCTAATGATGCCGACTCATGTCATAAACTAACCATTTGTAATTATTATTGTTTAGCCCAATTATACTGCTATCAAATCAGCTTGCAATATGTGGAGAAACTTTGATGATATTCAAGACTCATGGCAAAGCATTCAGACCATTATTGATTATTATGGTGAAAATCAAGACTCTATTGTTCCTAACGCTGGACCTGGGCATTGGAATGATCCTGACATGGTAATTGTTTTTCAGATTTGTTAAATCTTTACTAGTGCCACTTGGCGAGACATTAAATGTGTCATTTAATTCATTTCATTATTTTAGCTAATCGTTGGAAACTTCGGACTCAGTTATGAACAAAGTAAATCTCAGTTTGCACTTTGGGCAATTTGGGCTTCACCTTTACTCATGTCTGTCGACTTGAGAACTATTAAGCCTGATTACAAAGCTATTCTTCAGAACCGAAAAATAATTGCTGTTAATCAAGACATCTTAGGAATCCAGGGTAGAAGAATCTACAAGGTACGAATTTCTTGAATGGGTCCTTTCATTACCTACAAATATTATAATTTAATCTATATCAAAATGTATCTTATTATAGGATCGAGGAATCGAAATCTGGGCTAGGCCAATCACACCAGTCGTAAGGGCTGATTTCTCATATGCAATTGTGTTCCTTAATAGAAGAACTGACGGAACTCCATCTGAAGTGTCTGTAATTAATCGAGAACTCGGATTAACGCATGAGGCTGGTTACAGAGTCGAAGACCTGTATACTAACAAAGATTATGGAATTCTTTCTCCTGACGACAAAATAACAGTTGATGTGAATCCATCAGGTACGAGATTTTTTTCCAACATTTACCTTTATGTTACCTTCTACATTGAACAATTCAGTAATTTGAACTACTTATTTGTTTGTTTAAGGTTGCGTAATGCTCAGATTTACAGTAGCCAGTGCCTTCCAAAAACAACTCGTTCCTTTTGGTCTAGCGTCAACCCATAATCAAGACAAGAGAGTTTTACCACAAAGACTGCAATGGTTAGCCAGATTCCCATCACTAGCCAGATCCCTTGAAACCGAAGATAAACACTAATTTGCGTCTATAAAATAACTGGTGCCTGTCTGACTTTCTGGTCCTTACTATTCTTTCATTGCTGCCCGTAAAGGGAGCTTTTAAGGGGATATCTTAATTTTCGTACTCAACTCATTCAAAGTGTGAATATAAAAAATTGTTTTTTTAATCAGATTTAAGGCAGCCATTCGTGATAGCGATTTTACAAATTTCTATGCATAGTATACTTAATTTCAAATGTTAACTTCCACAGATAGTTTTTAATAGGTCTTGATTCTTCTTTGTGGTAGTAGATTTTGTATGCAGCTGTTTATGAGTGCATGATGAATGTTCCTATTTATATTTATTAGTGTAACTGTGAGGTATGATTTGAAATGGTCAAGCATTCTACGTGGGAATAAATCAATGCAATTTGTCGTCACATGCAATCACAAACCAAAGACGTAAAAACTGGGTATGGGTGCTAAGAATGGTAGCTAAATTACATTTTAACTTAAAATGAACTTTCGTTTTAAATGTTATAAGATCGTTAAAAACTTGACTCAGGGTTTTTTGAGTAACAACGTTTTTATTTTAATTCATTATTACTTCAGCTTTGAAGATATGCTACTTTTAGCTTCATGTTAAAATACTTAAGATGAATTTGTTGTATGTATAGTTGTATGCAACGATGTAAAATAAACTTATATTAAAAGTCAAAATTATAACACAGTCGTTTCTTATCTAAATCGTATTATCGGTAATAGTTCAGATTACAATATGAAGTTATCATTTTTGAATACAAAACTGCAAGTACAAAAAAACTACGAGCTCGATGGGTCATCCTTGCGTGCCTTAGGGTGTAAGTTTTTGTGAGACTTTTTAGATTTTTTCTTTGTTTTGGTAGAAGTTCCAGAAGAGTTCCCCTCATTTTTGGAGCCATCTTTGCGTTTTTTAAGTTTTATCCTTCCATCTGACGTACCCGAACCACTGGAGGTGGAAGGTTGAGGCTCATCGTCCTCTAAATCCATTCCATCTGATTGAATTACTGTATCCTCAAATCTTCTACCTTTGAATCGTTCCATTACTACAAAAAGACGAAAGAATGTTTATGTTACAAAGGACGTAACGCTTTAGTTGTAACTATAAATTATTACTCGCATTCGTCTAATTACCAGGTGCATTTTCTCGTGCATCCCAAACGTACAAATGGTTATCTTTTTTTGAACCACCTGCGCAAAACACATAAGGAACATCGGGACAAGCAGAAATGGTATACAATGAACCTATTGACATGTTTTTTTGCGTCACAAAGGTAGGTTTTCCCTCTTGTAAGTCCCAAACTTTAACAGTCTCGTCCATAGATCCAGTAACCAACATATCTCTGAAATAACCAATATGGTTGAATATTCACAATCATTTAGTAAACTTCCACTACGTAGATTTTAACATCACTAACGAAGAATGCCGATGCATGCTAACCGTTATTGGCTTACTTGCAATGGCTGCTCAATGTGATACCGGTAACCTCTTTGTCATGAGCTTTCAGACTCCATACAGGTTTTGTATTTCTTATGTCTACGTAATATACCATTCCCTGGTCATTTGTGGCCTGCATAAATGTAACAAAACCAATTTAATAATTTAGCTTAGCATTTCCTTCTAAAATCAAACTTATTGTTTTAACGGTTCCAATATCCTTACAAAGTAGTAAAGAGGATCGAAGGAGTTCCACATCACACGTTCAATCTCTCCTTCAAAGGCCCACGTTTTGAAATATTTTGGATTCCGACAATCGTATAATCTAACCTTCCTAGAAGTGAAAAAAGTTAGACTAATAAGGCGTGAGTGCTACTTGTGTAATTTTACTGGACTAAGAAATGAAGCACCTACCCATCACAACAACCAGTTAAGAGTGACTGGGGCTCAAAAGCATGCCATGACAATGACTGAACTTTTTCTTCAAATGAGTCAATTCGAGTAACAGATGCAGTTTTAGCCATATCCCACAAGATTACTGTTTGATCAGCAGATCCACTTGCAAGAATATTTCTTAAAAAAAAATAGTACAATATATTTCGTTGACAGCTAGTTATTTAAAGTCAAATTAGTTAGGAGAGAGGTAGTTTTATTTTCAATACCTATTAGTCTGGTTCCAAGCTAAATCGATAACAGCATCTGAATGCCGCATAGTTTTCTTTTTCTTCGAACCCAGCTTGAACGCTGGTTCGAGACAACCACTTATATTTAAGTCCCACACTCCGATTTCCGGAGTTACCAAACCGACAGCGGCAAAGTGACCAGGAGTTTCTGCTTCCTTTGGATTGAAATCCAACCATTCGATGCAAATAGGATAACTCGGAAGAAATATGTCATTTAGAATAAAAAGCTCTCCTTTGTCATTGTTAAAAACTAATAAAAATGAGAAGAAATACATTTTTTAACCTTCATTATCAAATTACTAAATACAACTTTCTTCTCTCAAACTGTTTCTGAGAATAAAATAACAAGCTTTTATATACATACCATATGCTTCTAACATACAAACGTCACCATCTACATGACCACACAAAATGAGGTTATCATCCGGTTTGACAATGAATTCATCAGGCTCTTCATCTGAATCTAAGGGTTCCTCTTCAGAATCCTCTTTGTTATTTAGCATCATAGCAATGTCACTGCTGGTACCAGGTGGTTCAACTGCCTCTTCGTCATAATTGTCCATGTCGTACAAGTCATCCACATTTCTACCTTCCTCTCCATCTTCGTCTTGATCCTCGTCGTCATTTCTCCTATCCTGTGCATCCTTTGGACGGCTTTGGTACTCTGCCCTTTAAAACAAATCAGTTTAAATAATTAAAAACAATACACAATAGGTAGGTAAGTACACAGAGACTCATTTGTCTCTAACTTTTAACTTTATTTAAATAAAACTTAATTGTAAATTAAATATTTCATATTTGTAGCAGTACTTACTCTCGTAACTTTAGCTCTTTGATAATATCGTGTAACTCCTCTTTTGATGGTTTAACCTGGATATGAAATACAAAATCAATTTTTAAGTTTGAAAATAATGTGAAATAAGCTGAACAGCTTTTTTCGTTTTTACCGAATTGACTCTCAACTGAATGCGCATTGAGTGCAGCATCAAGATACTTACTTTTAAAATACGATAATAAAGGTCTTCTATTATTTCAACAGAGTAAAAATGAATTCTACTTGAATACTTGAAAATGAAATATAAATTTTGTAATTAATGAATGTAGTAATTCACCTTTTCCAATGTGGGATTGGCAGCACCCCTACGGACCCACGTTAAGCAAGGAATGAAGCTCACTTTCGGAGGTTTTTGTTGAGCTTCCATTTTTATCAAAATATCTCAAACCCTTTTTTAAAATAACTTTTCACTTCCTAAGATTTAAAGATTCCAGACCAAAACAAAAACACTAATTTAATGTGTAACAATGTGTTCTGTCTCTGTGCATCTCGTGGAAATATTTGTGTGTAGTATAGAGATGATAATTCGTTTCGCTTCTATCTACTCAAAAACCCAACTTGACTAGATATGTGTTCGAGGTGTTGTATAAAGCACGGGAAAGTTTTCTTCATTCCCTTCTTGACTTGATACTTCCAAGAAACAGCGACATAATATGAAATGAAGATTCCAAAGCAGCATAAAATATAATAATGCAATTTGAAGCTGAAACAATGTATATTTCTATTCCTATTATTATACAAGAGCCAATTCACTTGGTTCGCTATTAGGCATTTCAGTATTACTTGTTTGTATTCTGCAGGGTTAAGATTTTATGATATCTGAAAATTTTTAATAAAAGATGAGAATGCTTTAATCTAAAATAAGGAGTTTCTAAAAATTAGGTCCTTTGACCGGTCATTTCTTTATTCTTAGTTGGTCATCTCCGAGGGACATTTCCGGCCATTTTCACACCCTACCAGACCACCTACTCATCAACACACTGTATTTGGTTTTGTTGCAAATGTGTCCACCAGTTTCGTTATTATCCAAAGCTTTGACACAATGTGATATAAAAACAAGTGATTTATGAACAGTACAAAATAATGAAGGTTTTTCGATATTACAAGAAGAGGAGAGAAACCTCATGTGCTCCCTCATTATACGTTTAACCTGCATGCTGTAGCACGTGTATGTATCAAAATCATTGAAAATATCTTTAAAATTACCTCTGAAAGCCGGTATAAAATTCCCAGGGAAAATCATATTGGACTGGCTCAAGAGATTAGCAAGTAAACATGGAATAAACACTTTTTACCTGTTTATGACCTGTCCATTCGTCTTAGGTCAGAGGTCATAATCAAATTGGAGGATGAATCTAGAAAAGGGAAATAATTATCTGACCATGTCGGAATATTCTAGTTTACTCAATTACGTACCCAGTTTGGACGTGGAGGAGGAGGACGAAGACGTTTGTCTAATTGTGAGTTACATTCTTTGTTCTTGGAGACCTACAAAAGGCCTTTTTAGTTTATTTATGGAATCGACCTTTGAACTTGAAGTCAAAGATTATTGTGACGACTTAAAGGAACCACGTCAATGATTAAAAATTATATTGCAAATATTATTATCATGATTTTCTGACTCTTCATAGGGTTCCGAATTGTTCAAGTATGAGGAACAGCTTATGACCAACAGAGAGGGGCAGATAGTAAACAGTGATGGTTTCCTAGAAGAAGGTGTGGAAGGAAATAGCACTGGTAAAGCTATAAAAGAAATGTTGAAGGTAAATTCAAGAAACATTCCTTTATCATTTTTCTTTTACGTTTGCATTGTCCTTGAATTTGGAATTTTTAAATATTTTTACATTATTATGTTGTAAAGGGGTTAAAGGGATGGCTGTACAGTATTGGTAAAAATGTTCTTCAATCTGGTCGTGGTTCAGTGATTGAGGTAATAAATTAAAGCATGAATTGTCAATACTTTTGGTTAAATTATTCATTATTGATCTTTATCTTGCAAGGCTTGCAAGGCTTCGTATTCAAGTTTCAAGTGTGGAATATAATTGGCCTTTTTTACTTATGAATTAATAATTGCAGAGTATTGCCCTGTCACAGCACTTATCGAGCTTTGAGGCTTTATCCCTGCACTACTGTACGTCCGCACGGGAATTGATTAATTTAATTAAAGACCCTTCTTTATTGACCTTCTCTGTTAAACATATTGAACGGCTGGAAGAAATGAAGAAAGATGATGAAATACGAGCTTTAAAATATACTCAAGATAGGTAAGTTTGTCTATAAAGTGTTTATTACGACAAATGTCAATATTTGGGCCCGAATTGTTGTATAAATGTAAACTGTCTGATGTGTTTTTGTTTAAATAGAGCGGAAAGTATTTATGCCGTTTTTCAAGACAGCGTTCTTACAAAGTATTGGAGTGTAGTACAAATAATAGGTTATTCATGCGTGTTAACGAAGGAGTGCCTAGACTCATGGATGAGTACTGAAGTCTGTATAAAAGAAATCATCTCTGATTTATTTACAACCTTCAAAGTCGTGTGGGAAGCTATCACTAAATTAGAAGAAGTTGTTGTTATAGATGGATTCATGTAAGCACAAAAAATATGTGTGGATAGAATCTGGATTTGATTTTTTTAATCGGTAATTTTGTTTAAAAACAGATACATGGATCCTCTGTGCAAGTCCGTGATCCTAGCTATAAAAGAATACTTTTTACGAACTGGGGAAACTGTGAATCATTATACAGCTGCTTTAATCAAAAAATTTGCTCACAACTCTGATTCTGATTTAATCCTTGAAAAAATGAAGCAATTCGGATCTTTTGATAGAGAACTGAAGAATATTTTAGATTCTGATCATATATGGACTTCAACTGTAAATATTTTAAAGGTATTTGTAGAGCATGCCTATTTTTGGCCCTATAATTTGGTTATTTACTAAATTAATTAAAGTCTGTGTAATAAGCAAAGCATGAAGACTTTATTTGTAAATTTTAGACGATGGCATTAAATTCTTGTGAAAGTTTTTCGGAATTAGTCTATCGTCTTGTCCTCAGCAGTCGTGAATCTACTTTGAATGTGCAAGCTAGAAAGAACCAAAATGGATTATTAGGAGAAATTCGTTCTGCAGTTAAAAACATTAATATTTATGTCGAGAATCAATTGAAAACGCTCAACAGCGACATAGTGTAAGCTTTAGGAGTTACATATAGTTACATTTTTCTCCAGATTAAACATTCTTGGGCAGTTTATTTTCATTCAATGAGTTTTTTATTTTCTTTTAGGGAGAACAATAGTTCTGAAGATAATGTCGCGAAAGAAGACGTACGTGTTGTGACTGGATTAGAAATCGATGTTAAGTTACGGTTTACGAAAGAATATTTGCTTTATAAGCAAACCATGGCTCTAAGACAACATCTGCATGATTTTGATAGCATCTTAGAAAACTTAGAAAAGGAATCTTCGAGTTTATTTTCTTTGTTGTCGGAAAATTCCGTTGAATTAGAACGTACAGAATTTTTAAACGGATGGAAAGATATTGATAAAGTATACTGTCAGTTTCAGTTACAGTTGGATAGACACAAAAGTTGCGTGCATGCAATGAGAACCTTCTACAATGCCGCTCGTGTTTCTGACGAATCTGGTTGCGAGCCAACTGAAATTTCTGTAATGATATCAGAATCAACTGGCAAATCCTGTGAGCCTCCTCTGCCTAATACTCAAGCAAAAGAAATTCTTTTTGAAGAGAATGCAGTTTATTCAGACAATGAAGAAGAATTCGAAATTGAGGATGAAATATTTGAAGCCGTCGGTGGCGTTGAAGTGGATTCATTAGTTGAAAACGTTGAAGCGAATTCTAAAGATAAAACAGGGTATCAAGTTCTTATCGAAGAACTAAAATTTCAGTTAGTGGACCGACAAGAAGCAATGAAGGTTAGGGAAGAAAAGGCTCAACTAAAACGTAAAGAACATTGCACAGACAGTGAGGTCAGAGAAAGTGAACTTGGTGGCCAGAAAAGTACGATTGATGAAATAAGCAAAGAACTATTTAATCAAGAGCATAATGTTGTGAATGGTGGTGACAAGATAACCCAATTAGATGATGAAAATGAAATAATCTCAGGTAGTATAACTGAAACTTTGTTTATTCTACTTTAATTGTACTTCGACGTGCAGTTTGAATATGGTTGACCTTGGCTTTTAATGAAAAATAATGATAATGGTTTATTTCAGAACGGATATCTTTGGCAAGTATGTCGATGCAAGTTCCTTTCTTCCGACAGGAACTAACTTCCGCTCTGCATAATAGACTTGGATTGTGCCTTGAAGAAGAGACCATTGGAAGCGATAGCGACAGTTGTGCCTCGGATTGATCTCGTGTTGCTCGTAATGAAAATTATTATCAAAAATTCTTAAAGCAAAGAGATTAACCTTCCTATTCAGTATTTTGCCATAACGCCTTGAAATTGTGTATTAATTGTAATTGTGTCGTCCATCATTATTATTGATAAGTTAGATATTCAGATTCGTTAATCATTATTATTGATAAGTTAGATATTACAGATTCGTTAGTATCGAATAAATAAATTCTAAGCCTATAGTAAGTCGTTTAAATTATGTACGGTTGAGTCGTTTCTAGTCTTGCCTTGTCTCTAGAAGTGATATACTGTATAAGTGGGTGCTTGTGTTGCGTGTGATAAGAAAAAAACCTTTTTATTCATCATACCTTAATTACAAAGACTGATACTCATATTGATCGGATTGAAAATCGAATGATATCATGCACTCGCATTTACAATGGATTTTAATAAACATTAAGATTGTAGAAATATCCTAATAAAAACTCAAATAACTATGTTTTTAATTGTAACAGTTTTTACGAGGTTAATAAGGGTGTTATAGTTAGTTTTGATGGAATATGACCTAATAAATCTTCAAATTCAGATAAATATATAACTACTAAATAAATTAATAGTTTTTCCGTTTTGCAATTTTATTTTATTTCAATATATAGCATTTTCTTTTTAAATTTTTGCACTGATTTTCATATTCAGCAGGTTCAGTTTTGGAATTTCAATGTGATGCACTGAAATAACACTAAAACCGCAATATTTAATACCAAAGGGATGATTGAAGGTGTGTAATTTTGAATCTCAAAACAATAGGATTGGTTCAGCAGTAGCAGACACGTATACATCAAATGCATTTAGATCTCTATTAGGCACGTGCAAAACCGGAAGTGAAGGTATGTGATATAAAAGGTCCAGCTGTCAAAGTCCCTATTCATTACGTAATCTTAAAGTTTTACATGCTTGTATACAATATGCCCACGAAATGTATTAATGTCAGAGCCAGCGTGTGTATTATTAAATGAATATACTAGGAAACACATTTTATTACATTTATAAATGTTTGACAGCGAATGTAAAGACCTTTTTAACAACTGATTTAGAATTTTATATTCACAAAAACTTAAAATTGCCCATTAAGCAAAAAGGCTTTTGTGCACAATGGAAAATAAATGTGAGTGTAAATATTTTTTTATGAATATCGTTAAGACACGTCTTGGATGCATATACTTTATCTGTCCGTTTCTAAATTCCAAAACCTCTTATTAAACATGCAATGAAGTTTGTATAAATCAACTTTGTCCATGTTATATTGTCAGAGCTAGAGATAGTCTTTCAGATTTTATTTTAAATATTAAAAAAGGCCAACGATTACTAAAAATTCATTTTAAGAATCGCATGAAAGTCCATCATCTGTTGGTTTGTCGTCCTTAAGAACAAAAACTTGACCCTTCAAGTCCCACTTAGCACTACCATCATATTTCTGTACAACAACTGTACTTTTCTTAAGAAGGGCATGTGGATTATAACTTAAGAAAGTTACTTCCTTTAATACAAACCAAATAGCATCTTTCCACAAAAGAGAGAGGGTTAAATGAGACATAATGCTGGAAGGGTTTACTTAAGAAAAGATGAATAGAATGATGATTGATCATAGACGAAATGATGATAAGCAAACAAATCCTTTTCCCTTGTTGTCTCGTGAACGTCTTCTTTGTTCATTTTCTCCATCCTCTTCCTACCGTTCGTATAAACTGAAAAGGTTCACCTTTTTTTAATTATAAAAGAATCAAAGGAGCTAGAAGCATAATTAATTAAGCATATTAACAACGGGTTTAATGATAGGTTATCTTTTATGAACGAAAATAAACTTTTTCCTGTATGCTAATTATTTTCAAACTTTTGTGTAAGGGTTTCCGAAAATTTCCAAGTCAATTTTTCTACGGGTTAATGAAATGCATAACTGATGAAATACAAGCAAAGGGGATTTACGAAAGACCTTTTCTTAGGTGATTTCTCTTTTTCAATGTGTACATACAGTTAAGGCTTTCTCAAGATTGCATAAACTTTCTTGTAATAGGACCACAATGTTTATGGTACGCAGCTTTACAGTTGATCTAAAGAAACCAACTTACTTGCCAACCATGTTAAAAGGCGTATTTGTATTTTATCAAGAAATTTTGTGCGTTTTTGCCTCTTTGACATCAAAAAGCAAACTATTTTGAGTAGCCTTCTGTTGTAGGTACTTAATGAAAACATAATGAAGTCCTCGGTTTTTTTCACTTCTTAGATTTTTTTATTCGCCCGACTGAGTTTTCAGGGTTTTGTTGTAATAGTCTCTATTATGAATTAATAAAAGTTGCATTGGCTGACTTTTGCTTTTGATTAGTAGATGCATTTTCTTTGCAATGTGAGCTGACATTGTCTGAAGTCATTCTCCATCAATCGTACACAAATTACCAATTTAGCATATAATCGAATATTAATTGTGCGTGAAAATTTGGTTAATTTAGGATTTTATTTGAATTTTGTGTCAAACTTGAACATAAATGTTTTATAATACAGCTTTATACTAAGTAAAGCAGGGATTAACGCAAAAAATGGCTTTTTATTTAACAGTAGTAAATTGAATGGCACAAAATGAGGTATTGTAACATTCTTCAAAAAGTGTAATCTATCTAGTCCGGTTGAAATGGAGTACTTTCGATTTCCTGGATATGAACTTCAAATGACAAGAACAAGTATTTCCATACCTAAAGTGTTCGCACGTATACATCCATATAACATTTATTTACAACAAATAAGTCATACAAAGTCACCAGTATTGAAAAATGAAAGCTAAGGAATTTGGAACGTGGATTGAAGAAAATTGATCCAAGAAGGAATAGAAGATTTTGAAAAAAACTGGCGATCAATTTTACCGAAATGTATAAGTATTGTAGATAAAGAATTGGAAAAAATGGGGATTTCTCGAATCTATTGTTGATTGAAACGGGTAAAAGACGAGGTAGAGAGTCGCAAAAGAGATTCCCAAGAGAGAAGGATATGGAAAAGATTGTCGGTTGGTGCTGAAACCTCGGAAAAACCTAAACTGCATTTAAATCCAAATATCTATAGCTGTACATCATCCACCTATCAATCTATCATTATATTTACCATCATATTAAGTTCTAGATCCAAGGATTTAGTTGATGGAGAAAGGCAACAAAGGATATAACGCAGTTTGTTTGCATGCACAATGATGGGCATGTAAGTACACAAGTGTGGATTGAGATTTCTCTAGAAAAGGATGCATTAGAAACTAGTAGAAAAGAATCGCATTTTTTGAATAAGGGATGTGCACAGATATCTGCTAAGCCTAGATCCGGTACTGAGTCACAAGGACTATTGTATGATTCCTCTTGGTCGAAAATTGAAGTATTTGTATACCGGTAATAGGAAAGTGTGTAGAGATGAAAGGGCAGCAAGTGGATGTTGTCGATCTGGTAAAGGCAAACACCAAATATTGCTATTATTCTGCCAAGCCAAAGCCATTCTGTTCACTTAAACTGCTTTCACTTTCTTCCTTCTATTCCAACTTCACTAGCATCATCATCATCATCCCATCGCATCAGTTTAGGGCCTGAGTAGAAAAGACTTTAACTCCAACAACTTCATATAATATTATTATATTACATACTCTTATCTTATGTAAGACTGCATGTGCATCAATATTGAACTAGGCTAGACTCTCAATCTTTCACTTCAACTTCACTTAACCCTTCATTGAAATAACAATTCCACAACTCACTCTAGACTAGACCAACTTCATTTCTCAAAATGCCACGACTTATTTAGCTTCTAAAATGTGGCTCAAAGATTCTGGGTACTTCCAATTAAATACATTACTTACCATCTTATTTTAAGAATTTAGACTTGTTTAGTTACAGGAAATTGTTTTTTTTATTCAGATAAGATATCATCACTGTTTTGTTTCCTTATGACTATAGCGATGATATCTCTAGAAGTTGAAGATTTACTGCCAATTTTTCTTGGTAAAATTGAAAA
Organism: Isotoma decorata; assembly: GCA_034698605.1. Taxonomy (NCBI): domain Eukaryota; kingdom Metazoa; phylum Arthropoda; class Collembola; order Entomobryomorpha; family Isotomidae; genus Isotoma; species Isotoma decorata. The sequence continues at coordinate 36,729 of JAQGBU010000198.1, forward strand.
CCAAAAGGGTAATTATGTATCCTTAAGACTACAATTTATAAAAGAACAATCAAATAAAGCACCGTATAACAACTATCGACTTGGTTAGGCTAGGCTGATTGGGGAATGAGGGACATGAAGTCCACAGTCCTCACCAGCCGTTAGAGCCGTCAGACTGGGGCATTGATTGAGGGTTTAATTTAAAAATTAAAATGCTAGTTTCCAATTTTACAAAGCTAATTCATAAAAATTTCCTTTAAGTACCTTAACAATAGCAGAAAAAACTCTTTTGACAGTAATAAATTTCCCATACACAGATAAAAATAATATTATCCGTTGGCAAATGTATACTTTCCCCTTCCTTTGAGAAAGTAAAAACTCTTAAGTGGCTATCTCACTTTTTCAAGAGAAATATGAATATCACCACCACATCGGTTTCCTTTGCTTGTGCATCATTTAATAATTGAGGATTACAAAGTCATCTCTACATAAAAAGGAGTTTTAATACTTACACAGCCACCATAACTTATAACATTATAAAACAGAGAGAGAGGAGATGAGAAGATGTGTAAAGATGAAGAAGCTAACTTTCACTTCATCCTCATAATCATCATCGTCATCATCATGGGATTATAAAATGAAAGATGAGGTTTCATTTTCATGGTATTTGTTTGAAGTGCTAGAAACGAACGAATGAGAAGATATCAAGAACTATTCGTAAAGTATGATGGTAGTGTATTTTTATACTTTATTTAATAGTAGAGAGGTGGGCTCATCCACATGTGAATTGAAGCCAATCCAACTGTGCACATTTGCTTTGATGATGAAGGAAGGGAAATCTGTGAAAATGAAGAGCCGACAGAAAGTCGGAATCAGTGAGGCATTCAAATTAGATGGAAAAAAGATGAGAGAGGAAGTATAATTAGTCAAAGTGAATTAACTTCTTGTCTTCCACATTTCATTAGCACTCGTAACAAACCATCCCGAATCGTATCATTAAACTATACCTAGTTATCTACCAAACTTACCTTCTTCTTGTCAACCTTTTTTATTCTCTTGAATATCTCCCGTATTAAAAACCATAGACACTTGTCATGATTTTTAATTTGAGATAATCAGGCCAGGCCCACATTCTGCAATTTCCAATTAAAGGTTTTTAAATAATTATTTAAGAAATTTGGGAAATTTTGTGTTCCAAAATCTTACATTTTTATCAAAGCGTGTAAACTTAGTCTGGACAAACCTTTTGTTGTCTCTCTAAGGAAAAAAAAGTCTAAAGGGAGTTTGAAGACTGAAGGTCTGAATTTTTTTGCCACTACTACTGCATCAATTTTTATCTCACAGTTAGGTCAACTTTGCTGTAGACACTTTTAATTAATTCAAATGGGGCAGTTTTTCATTCATGCACTTTCAGTCGCCTTTGCTTAGCCAGTCAGAAAAAGTGGATGATCTGAGTTGGTTGAACTTTTATTTTTTACTAACTAAATGAACCAAGTGTGAATGTTGGTAATCCGTTGATTGGCATACGCTTTTACACTCGTCTCTATGTTTGTACATTTCAGAGGAACGGGAAATGGTTTAGTTTCACCCCTCTGAATGATTACATAAACTTTTATCATCTCTTTTAAAGGTTAGGGTATATAAAAAACGTATTAATATTAGGTGGAAGGACTCAGTACAAGGATCATGCGAGTTAAAAAGAGAAAACGCAAAATCCATTACAGGAAAACAAATAGCCATTGGTGATAAGAGAGATGAGTAAATATTGGGAATAATAGTCCTCTTGCATGAAAGGGTGTTCAGTAGATTCGGCTAAGCTTTTTATTCCATCAAAACTCCGATCTACTTTCCTATTAACTTTAAATATCATCATCTTTATTGCTCCCTGTCACTAGTCACTACTCTTATGCTTTTTGAAATGTTCAAAAGTGCCCCTAAGTCTCAATCCCTTCCTTTTGCCCTCTTGCTCCTACCATACGGTATGAACCTAGGCAAAGTAACTCACTTTCAGCCCTATTGCGTAAAAAAAGTAACTCTTTTTAAAGATTCTTCCAAATCCGTTTCTTTGAGGTAGATAACATTCTTTTGAACATTAATGTAGGCCATTTCTAGAAAAATCTCCCTGCTATGATATAGTTGTAAGTCGTGTATTGGACATAACCCATGATATTGATCCTAAGTAGTGACAATAAATGGTAATGATATCACGGATTGGATACATGATATGACTATCGGTTGGTTTTTTAAAGGAACCGTTGTTCTAAATCATAATTTGTATTGTTAGAAAAAGGCAACTTTCCTTGATCTCACTCATCCGAACTAGTCTGTTTTGAATCCACTTGGTCGAATTGCCGACTGGTATCGGTATAAGTACTGAAGAACAATTGAGCCGAAAGGATTATTAACAGAAACATGTTATACTCTTGTCGGTCAAGATTTCAATTACTAATTTTGCGGCTTACGGGGTGGTTTTAATAAGTGTGTAAAACAGTAATACAGACCTTTCTTGTAAGTTGTAATGAGTATAATATTTCCCATTGATGGAAGACAAAGAGATATTTTATTTGGTTCTTTTGTGTCCATTCATTCAAATAAGGGTTTCAAGTGGATGCATATGTATAAAACTTACCAGCCTACAAACAAACTTATTACCAACTTGACACATTCCTATTGCTGTCACCATTATTTGTAATGGATATAATTTACTATACTTAATATCTATGATTTTGTGCTGGTGTCTATTGTTTAAGATTTTTGAAATCGTTGTAAATATTTTCATTGATTGTGGTTTTATGGTTTCTCCTCTTGTATTGTTACAGCTTTTTGTTGTCACAATTGAAGGAGGGTCAGCGGATGCATCTGCATTGAATTATTGAATCTTTGTTAGCATTAGGGAATTCAGTCTTGAAGAAGGTTTGGTTTGCTCAAAAAAGAATGAATGAACTGAAACTAATTCGCAGATACTATTTGTTACGGTTACAAAAGTTGTAAGAGGTCAAATGTAAGGCAGAGAGTTCCATGGTATAATATGATGATATGATTTTGTGTATTCGACACGGTCAAGTGGCACTTTTAATTCTTATAGTGACGAAGTGATGCAAGTGAACATGACCAATAATACAAGGTAGTCAGTATTGAAGATAAAAAGAAATCAAATAATAAATAAGTAAACAAGGATTATTTAAGGTCGAATTGGTCGAAGGGACTTCAGTTCTGTGCTCCCTGATGAGAGCAATAGACAAGATGCTTGAATGATAATAGAGACCAGCTTTAGTAATTGAATAGATCTTGAAGATCTTTCCTGTTCTCTAGCCTCTTTTCATGCGTGATTCTTGTTACGACTTCTATGCAAACTTATAAACCTATAAACATATATAATATACACTCATTCTACTTGTAAAATAGTCTATGGTTCATTTCTATAGATGAACATATTATCAGTCTTTCTTCGACGTAGAAAATTATAGAAAGTGGCCAACCAATTACCATTTCGGCAGGATCAAGATGTTGCGGATCAATCAAGTGGAAATAGGATTAGAGACAAGATTAGCCGCACATTATGTTTCATTTACTGAGTACATACAAGATGTTCATTATGAATAACATGACCACTTGTATATTTAGAATCTAGTGGTCATAAAATTCTACCTTATAAATTTTCCTCTGCGGACTTCCTAGCTCATTGTAAACATACGGATGTTTTTTTATGTACTTTCAGCGTATGAAAAGGTATGTTCCTTTGCTTTCCTCAGGGGTTCCCTTCACCCCGGAATCTCACATCTCAATCGTAGACATTATTCGTAGTAATGTCAAAAACACATGGGAAAGTTAGACTGTATGTTCCAAATAAGTTTATTAGTTGTTTGGCAGGATTGATGTCTTTCTGCGGTACTGGCAATTCCCATATTTTAAGGCTTTGACAAAAAATGTATATTTCTTGTGAAGTTTATCACGTAATTTTAATTGGTATTGATTACATGCAAATGTTTCACCCATTAACCAAGCCAATCGACCCGAACAATAAATCATAAAGTAGAAAATAAGATTTCCTTGTTTTCAGCTTATAAATCTTCTAAAAATGTCGATAATCAGAGAATAACTTTTGTGCATTAAGAAATTTCACACGATCGATTGTGTACTGATTTTTAATGCAAATGAGAAAGTAGAGAATTTATGGACACACTAAATATAATTACTTCTGTGTATTTTGTAAAATGAAAATTGTATTCTATAAGTTTTTCTGCATTTTTCCTTGTTTCATAATGGTTTGTAGTAACTAGTAATTGTCCCACTCACCGAGCTGAATTAGAATGTCTTATATTCTTTAATAAAAACACTCATATTCTACTTACTTTAGATTAATGAAACTGCCAGCTTTGGGAGATACAATTGTATATTACAAAGCTCATCCCTAACAGTTTCATTTTTTTAGCCATCATTCGATTTCAGTCTTTAGAAATTATGTTTTTTCAATTGTCGGGTTAAAAATTTATTTGATTCTTGAAGTAAAACGATCTCAATCGAATTTTAAATTATTTTACAATGTATCAAGTTTAACATTTTATGACTTCATTTTTACAACCCCTCGGTATTAATTACTAGGTACCGCCTCCTTTTTGGGACTTCGAATGTCTCGGACAGATTGAATCGTAACTACTGTATGGAGTTTGTATATAGGGATGCATTACAATGAAAACTCTTAAGGTTGTAAGATCCGTAGGTCTACACTCATTCAAAAAAATAGGAATATCCAACTGTGAGCTGTCAGAAAGAATCAGGTGCAATGTTGATCCTAATCCTTATAATGAGACATAACCAATACTCACATTCAATGAATAAAAGTACGTCTTTTACGTAACTCAACGATACAAGCGGTTTTAGAAAATAGTCCGAAAGGGACCTTTTCCATTTTAGTTGTATCATGGCAGAGGCTGTGTTTGTTAATTCAAATGCCTTGTTCAATTTACACTATGCAAGAGATTACAACGAATGTTTTTCTCTGTTCAGGGATTACAATAGAGAGGATTAACCGCTGCAAACTTAACTGATAAGGACAGCTTTAATAACCGAAAAGAGAAGATTATCCTTACTACAAAAGGTACAACAATCTTCAACAATAGAAATTTCAAGAGTGGTCATTTATGTATGCATTTTCTGAATTTCGTCTTACATGGATTAATAATAAAAACATTTTTTGAAAGTCGTATTGGAAATTTTGGAAGTTTTATAAATGAGACCATTTCTATAATTTAACATGTAATTTCAGTAGAAATTGAAATTCATAAGGTTCTGATGTCCTTCATTTTAAAGATAATTATTATATTTATGAAACTATTTTAAGCCGGGCTAAACATTCTCGAACAGGGCCCAATAAAAGCAAATATACGATTTAAGCTAGGAAGGAGTTTTATATTGTTCTAGCCCTCGGGCTTTCTTTCAAGTACTTTACTACCACAGGTCAAAAGCCTGGTCGCCATTTCCTTACTGGCTGATAATAGATAATAGAGATCACAAATAAAAGGCGTTCCTTTGATCAAGGTCATTTGTTTAGACTCCTTCAACATTAAAGGTTTTACCTAAGAATTTTGATTAAACTGTTGATTTCTTAATGAAACTGCACCGAATTAAGTAACCTGTAGAAGTTCTTCAATACGTAATTTTTTAAATACAAAAAAACTAAGAACATGCAACCATTCGATATAGCACACTGTTTTTATTAGTTATCCTAAGATTTCTGTGCTGGACACCTTATCAAATTTGGAAAGAAACACGATTAATGTATCGTTTCTTAGCTCGTTTAGACATTATTAACTAATTTCTCATCGTATTAATAGCAATAAAATTCCACGAATTATTGTCTCACATTACAAATCTCTTCTTCTTAGGTTCTGAACACTTCATCTACCACACAAGAAAACAATGCCCAAATGATATTATGTAAGTATGAATTGATCAAAACGGGAATAAAATCCTGGAGGTGATAAAAAAGTCATTTCATTATTATGAGAATTAGGAAAGGAATGAATACGATGAGCATTCATTTTGCAAGCTCTAGTAGAGTGAGTAGAGTCTAACATAAATAAAATTTTAGCGTAGACGCTCCTACTATTTACAGACAGGTTGGAAAGTCAGGATTGAGTTAAGAGGAAAGTGTTCCAAACATTGAATAGAGAAAGTGAAGTTGAAAGGATACAAGAATGAGTTTGATTGTCAAAGGCCTATTGTACTACGTGAATCAAAATGAACCAGGGAGACAGACAGACAGAGTCAGAGATTTGTTTGATACGCGAATGTACATATATACATATATACAATGATGATGGTGATGATGATTGGGAATGGTGATGATGATGGTTAGATGGTGGAGAAATATAAAAAACATGAGAGACAAAAAGGAAAGTCTGTGCTTGATGTAAAGTCAATGGCTGAGGAGGTGTCAAACCGTCAAATTATCCAGCTTTCATCCCTTTTCAACTCATTCTCTTACAAACAATTCTAACACTACTGCAATATTATCATCTAGTACTTTCCCCACTTTCTACCACTTTTGATGCGTTTTCTTACATTATTTCTTACTTAAGTCGAGCTTCCTCCTCTAACTACTGGTGACTAACCACCAAAGGACTACTTATTCTACTTTACTTATTATTAATGTTTACCAGTTTAACCGACTCCTATAAACCTTGGAGACTTGGACTTGCTTAAAATGATGAAAATAGGAATGGGATTGGATAGGGATGAAGAGACAGAGGAGTTAAAGTCAGACTGGAGTATCAATGAGAACAATAACATGTCTTTCTGACACTTCTCTACTTTTACTTAATCCCCTTGAAGAAGACCTCCCTTTTCCTTTACTCTTAGAACTCCTTCTTTAATGCCTCTAACTTGTCTATTTGTATCCATTACATCTATTTAAAAGAAGCACTTACTTTAGCTAACTCCTTTTTTAACCATTTCATCTTCATGACACCTAAGATTGAGATACAAATGTTGTATAATGAACAAAGATGCCTTTCACTCTTGGTGTGTGGGACAGACCAATTTGTTAAGTAAACCTTTGACTAGAGTCGGGTGCTAGGATGAGGAAATGTAAAGATATCATTTTATTTTAAATCTTTCTTTGAATGTAAACAAATGAAGAGGAAGGCGAGAGCTTTATGTTAAGTTAGGTATAAAAAGCAAGTATTCCATCTTAGCTTTAGGTCAACTCTTTAAAACATCTTTTCTAATGTGATGATGGGCGTTTCAGTTAGTTGCATAAGCACTCAACATCAGCTTCGTGGAGTAGATCCATTTCACATTTTTTTAATACATAGATAATGCACCATATTACCAATCATCCTGATTGAAATGTGCCTTTGTGACAAGTCTCTTCATCATCACTGTTGACGGCGCATAAATGACTATTGGATGAATACATGAATGCCCATACGAATGATACATGCTGATATATCTACTTTTTGGTCTGAGCTTAGTTACTTACTGCCTACTCAAGTGGATGGGTAACATGGAGAAAGTGGAGGTGATGATGAGAAAAGGTTTTCACTCAAATCACTAGCAACCAACAAGACTCCCATGTATAATGAATAATGGGTGACTAAAGCCTATTGAATGGATAAGCGACTGATTGTGATGATGGTGATGGTGGTGGTGGTGAAAATGTGACAGACTGTATTACTGAAATCATTTCTTTTTGAATCTATTTGAATCCACACTTATTGCTCTGGCTAAAAACTATCTCTTTATTAATTTTTTCAAAGAGAGTTCTTTGCTTAGCTATCTTTTGGCCAATTTATCTTTCCATCATGTTCATTTTCTTTGTTTTAATTTCATCTTGTTTTAAACTACTTCCTGCTTTGATAATTATTTGCTATTTTGCTTCTAAATAAGCTTATCATTGAAAGAATGGCAATATGAAAAACAGAAAAAGGGTTTAAAAATTAAGACATTTAGCTGAACCACAGAACCCAATTTGAAAACTGAGTTAAAACCTCAGTATAAAATAGGCAATTACTCCGAACAGTTGGAATCTATTTGGACAATTTGGAAATTTTAAAGCAATTTCATCTTATATTTCAATTTATTATCGCAATTAACAAAGAAATTAATATTTCTTTTTTTAAATATCGCAATGTCGATGTAGTCCTACGGGAAATAAAATATTAGAGCTACACTTCAGTGGGTAAGTAGGTATTCAGAGAAAAATATTAAAAAGCTAAGGATGAGTACAAGAACTAATAAATTAGATAAATTGTTAAGAGTCAAAGAGTAAAGAGAGGTGCACTGAGTTGATAAGGAGTAACAAGACGCCGGGCAGTAATGGGCTTTTGATTGTGGTCAGTGATTCGTGACAGATGATACAGCGACCGACATGATAAATAATACGAGTGAGAGGGGCTTAATAAAATAAATTCTTATCTGAGAACTTTGACAAATGTTCCTCCCTTTTCTATCAAGTTAGATCGAGAAAAGATACTTTTTTTCTCTATCATCACCAACTACAACTACACCACCACCACCATAGTATTCGAAATTGATCTCTGCCTTTGTATGGCATGAGAAGACTTCTCACGTCACAAAATCTTTTCTTATTCATTATATTATCCTCAATCATGAACAGATTTATTTCAAATAAATCATACAAATAAAAATGTAACTTTACTTACAACATCTCATCATAATACGTCAAAACCGCTATAGTATACTGCTTGGAAGAATCAGCATCTTATGTGCATCGCTGATCTTCACCCATCCCAGACACTTATTCAAATATTTAAAGCAGTTAAAAGAAATGTTGGTAAAATCTTCAGAAATATTTTTCAACCATAACAGATACCAATTTAAATGGAGCATTTAAACTCAAGTGAGGATCATGGCTCTTATGGCTTTCCCCTTAATAATACAATCCATGGATTGGATCAAATAGGAGAAAATGTGGAAAGGCTGTAAATTATTGAGGTTGAGGAAATGTTGAAGAAGAGAGGAAGTAAGTGTAAGTATAAGTGGCTATTATCAAGGGTCGGGATCCACGTAATAAATATCAATGAAGCAACATGGCAATATAATAGTTTGTTGAAAAGGAAGGAAATAACAGATGATCAATAACATAATATCTGAAAGTACTCGAAGTAATCATGTTGAAGGTAATACTTATCTGCATGTGTATGCATACATGTTGGAGATGTGTTGTTATGATTTTCTATTCAGAATTGGAAACCACTCATGCCAAACTAAACGGAGACACAATAGGTGTCAAGTACTATAGGTAGTAAGTACACATGAAATAAAATGTCGTGAAAACTGCACACAATATACATCTGGAAAATTCATATAGTCAGACTCAGACTGTGTGTGTGATGACTATTTAATCTAACTTACTTGGAGACAAATCGATGGTGCGAACAAGGATTTTATGCTCCGACACCTCCATTTAAACCGTAACTTATTGTATTTTTTGGATGAATCCTACTACACTGTAACAGGCTTTAATGGTAAATGTCGGAGTTTCTGGCGGAGTCCTAGATTCTAACATTGATCACAAGTAATACTAGGTATTACTGTCATTTTTGGATATGATACCTTTTCCTCAAGTAAATGAGGCGTGGCTCTTTTGTTCTCAAACGTTTCCACTAATTAAAGGGAAAAAACTCATTTTAAAAAGAAATTTTGAAACTCTTGTTTCAATTTTATGATTAATTATTTACTGTGAATGATTGAGCTGAGTAAGAAATCTTTTAATGAATTGTGGTGAAACTTTTAATATTTGGAATTTAAAGTTTTTTGAATGTTTCTTAGTACTTTAGAGAATTTGCACCCAATTTCTTAAAGATTTTATTGAATGCTAGATTTACATTTTATTTACACTGATGTGAGGAGAGTTTGTAGAATTTTAGGATTAATAAGTGTGCATGTGGGTTGGAGTTTGGAAAATATTTAATTTGACAAGGTTAGTGGGTGTGAATTTGACATGAAGCATTGTGCATATGACTTCCATATGTAAATTTGCATTGATTTCTTTGTCAAATCAAAAAAGGGAGGTTTGAATTTAAAGTAGATGTATTTATGGGATACGAAGTTAAATATCAACCCTAGTTTATTTATGAAAGCATTCTCAATAGAATTCAGTAATGACGTTATGCGTTTCGAATGATTTTTTCCAGGGAAATTTATGATTATTTACAGATCATAGGATGCGGTTGACATTTGATTGAAAATGAATCAATGTTAGGGTAGATGTTATTTGAGGGTGTAAAATTAATAGAGTCGTTTCCCACTACACTTGGCTAATTGTAAAACCCACCCTTGCAAGGCAACGGTCTATCAAAAGCATCCCCTGCGTAGCAATGTTGAATACATTTCCACAATAACATTTTGGTTAGAGTGAGCTTCATGATTCGATGGGAAGACCAAAGTTTATGTATTTCAAGTTGCATTAAAATATAGATATATATACAGCTATAGTTATTACAAATTACTTGAGTATGTCTTTTGGCAAATTTGCATGACCAAATCGTTTATGAAGTTTAGGCAATCAAAATTTAAAAGTAGGCAATATATATGTCCAAATAAATTGATGTGTATTCGTAAATCAATCGCACCGTATGGGTTCTTCGCGTATGGCGTAGACCAAGTTTATTTTTATCATAAATAGGTTCTTTAATTCAATCCAGACACAGTAATTGCCTGTATAGTGTGATATTATTGATTTGAAGAGCAAAAATGAGCCGTATGACAAAGCCGGATTATTATGAATGATGAGCTGTTGTTAATTGGGCATGTTTTCGACACTTTACCTTTATTTTGTGCATAACAAGCTAGGACGGATAACATACAAGGGGAAAATTGTCATGATTGTAATCTGGCAAGTAAGTAATCACCATTTATCAATATGAATAAAGTGAACCTTACTCATAACTCATTCCAAATATGACGAGTTCATTATATTCCAATAATCCTTAAGAATAATAAGAATTATGAACCTCTCTGTGGGCTACCGGTGGCATCGTTGAAAATTTAGGCTAAGGTTTGTACACAATGGTGACAAGTACATCCTTCACCATCTAAAGTTTCGGGATAAATTGTCTACATGCCCATAATTTACAGCCGACCCTATTCATAGGATACTTTTTTTATATACCCCAAATTTTATGGAATTAGCTACCCTTATTAAGTATCGGAGATACTTTATGTGAATGCTCGTGTCGTGTGTCCATCCGTCGATCCGTCGATCCGTCGATCCGTCCATCCGTCCTCGCGCTCTCTAACTTTTGAACGAATCAACTTTTTCAAAATCTGTTTTCACAT